>JACCGJ010009390.1:0-39672 GCA_013407085.1 Atriophallophorus winterbourni | reverse complement strand
GTACACGAGAAAGAGTATTGTCCCCAAGACTGAGCCTTGAGGTACGCCACTTGTAACTTCTACTGGGCTGGATAGTGCCCCATCAACTCTAACCCTTATAACTCTACCAGTCAAGTAATCCTTTATCCATGCCAATAGTCTGCCGCACACCCCGAGATGCTCCCATGTTTGTAGCAGTATGCTGTGGTTAACACGGTCAAAAGCTTTATACATGTCCAAATAACAAGCATGGATAGGGCATCCATCGTCCAGGGCTCGAGTACAATTATCAAGAGTTATGAGAAGATTGGTGAGACAGGAGTGTCTTGTCCTGAATCCGTGCTGTGCGACGGAAAGAAGCTTATTTTGTTCCAAGTGTTTGGTAAGTTCTTCGGCCACAAGTCGTTCGAGAACTTTAGAAACCACTGGCAACAACGTGACTGGTCTGTAGTTAGACACATCAGATCGGTTCCCTCCTTTGTATATCGGAGTGATTAGTCCACATTTCCAGTCATTAGCAACCGTGCTACAACTCAAGGATAGGTTGAAAAGGTCAGAGAGTGGTGAGAATAGAGCATGGGCGCATTGCTTTAGGATGAATGGTGTTATTTCATCAGCACCCGGGGATTTTGTTGTATTTAACCCGCGTAGCTTTACCAGGACACTCTCGGGTTTCACAACGATTTCGTGTATTGTATTCTGCGACCTGAATGCAGGTATATCGTAGGATACGCGCTCGTTATGGTAGAACACTCTAGAGTAAAATTGAGCGAGTTCGTTAGCGGCTTCGAGAGCTGTGGATGTAGTTCCAGTCGTAGTAAGTAAAGCGGAAACACCTGGCTTTACCCTGGCCTTTCTGTTCACGATCTGGAAGAGGAGCTTCGGATTTCGTTCAATTTTATCCATCAGATTTATTTGATACTTTTCTTTATCCTCCTGAACAAGTTTGGTAACTTTGTTTCTCAACAAACGGTAAGATTCCCAAGATTCAGGTGTTGAATGCAGTATGTGGCTTCTCCACGCACAGTTTCTCACCTTTATCCATTTCCGTGTTAGACTCCGGATCACGAATTTCAATCCTTTTTTCAGTTGTTTTGAAACATATTTTGAGTGGAGTTCTATTTTTCGGTTGATTTTCTGAAGTATCGATGACCAGCATTGTTGGACATCAGTGCTAATCGGTGCCCAGTCGGTGACTTCTTGAAGAGACATTGATAATGCAACCGTATCGCTTTTTCTTATCAACTTCTGAGCATCACTTGCTCTTATCGCTTCAGATATATAGTCGAAAACAATGACTACATGATCACTCTTTCCAAGAGGTGCTTCATAACGGATATCCTCGATGACATTTTCCTCGCTAGTCAAAACAAGATCGAGAATGGACGGTGTGTTTGTGCCTCTGAAGCGAGTGCTGCTTGAGATGTGGTTGTATAAAGGAATTTCGTTGAACATTTTGTAGAATAGATGATCAAGAGAGTTCACAGGTGGAATCTCGCTTTTTAGTAAATTCGGGAGATTAAAGTCACCCATGATCAGGACGTTGTTTTGATATCTGGAAACAACCAGCTGAGTTTTCTCAATTAAACTAGCATTGTATGCTTCGTCTGCTGACGGTGGTCGGTAAATCACACCAACAACACAGTTTTCCCCTGTTGCTAATTCAAGTGAACACCAAAGTGTATCTTCCAGTATCAAATCATTATCCGTGATTTCTCTGAACGTGAGGTGTTGATCATAGTAAATAGCAACACCTCCTCCTCCACGATCCATTCGAGTACGATGAAAAAGAAACATGTTTGGAATGGAAATTTCCTCCTCAACTAATTGATGATTGAACCAAGTTTCCGTTACGGCTATCAGGAGTGGTGAATATTTTTGACGAAGCTCGATTAGTTCGGGTAACTTATTTATCAAGCATTGTGCGTTGGTGTATAAACATTTGATGGTAGATCTTGATAAAAGTGTTGGGTGATGAGTATTTGAGCAGGTAAGTTGAGTACGTGACAAAGATGGTGGGCCTCGTGTTGATGAGTATATTACATCACCGAACGCAGAACCGCGAGTGGGTACGTTGCAATAATTATATCGAGAGAATAATGTGATCAACACATACGTGTATCAATTAACACATACAATTTCTTGATGTACTCACATTCCTTCACTTAACAATGTAGTGTTGTGCTTATATAACCCTCAAATATATATTGTACACACCACTTGTAGCTACTACCGATTGAATGGTTTATCAAAATCATCAGATTGGTGACGTACGGCTGCTTCGGCGGCTAGGCCGGCTCTGAGAAGACGATCAAACTTGATCATATAGAGAAAGTAAGTCGTAACAAGGTTTCCGTAGGTGAACCTGTGGAAGGATCACTACAGTATTCTCAAGTATTTACATGCAATATATGTTTCATTCATTTGACACGAATGAAATTTCGGATGTTTCTTCAAACTTCAAACTTTGTTTATCATCTTCAAAATGGTTTAAGGCAAACGGAATCCAGCCAAACCAGAATGAACGAAGAGAGGAAAAACATTTGTTTCAGCGAGAGCGTGAAATCAATAACTGGACTTGGTGTGTTAGGGAATCGTGTAAAAAGAGGTAATAATGATCATATAAAAAATCATCATTTGCATGCATTTCTATCACACACCCACGACCGATTTTGCGCTGTTTGCAATCATTAGGGTCATGGTAAAGCAAGGCATTTCCGCTTAATTCACCTCGAACGGAACTACCTCCACCGCTGTCGAAACTGCCAACGAACTCGCTCAATTTTACTCTAGAGTGTTCTATCCAAACGAGCGTCTTCACTCAGTTCACAAATTGACACAATACAGGACATCGCTGTGAACCCCGACAGTGCCCTGGTGAGGCTACTCAGGCTAAATATAAAAAAAACGCCAGGTGCTGACGAAATAACACCTTTCCTTCTAAAACAATGCGCACATGCTCTATTCTCACCACACTCTGATCCTTTTAACATATCACTGAGTTGTAGCAAGGTTCATACGGATTGTAAAAATGAATTAATCAGTACGATATACACAGACGGGAACCGATCCGATGCGTCTGAATACAGACCAGTCACATTGTAGCCAGTAGTCTCTAAACTTCTAGAACGATTTGTAGGTAAAAGACCTATCAAATATTTGGAAAAAATAAGTTTCTTTCCATTTCACAGCACGGAATTAGGACATGACACGCCTGTCTCACCAATCTACTTATAAATCTTGATAACTGGACCCGAGCCGTGGATAATGGATGCTCGATCCATGCTTTTTTCTCGGATATGTATAAAGCCTTCGACTGTGTTAACCACAGCATCCAGCTACATAAATTGGAGTATCTCGGGGTGGGTGGCTGATTATTGATCTGGATATAGGATTACTTTTTTGGTAGAGTTATCAGGGTTATAATTGATGGGCACTATCCCGCTGAGTAGAAGTAACAAGTGGAGTAATTTGAGGCTCAGTCATGGGGCTAATACTTCTTGTGTACGCCTACGATATACTGAAATTCATAAGCAGTAAATTCATTTTATTTGCAGATGACACCAAAGTTTAGACTAGCGTGCGCACAATAGAACATTGCCCACATCTACACAAAGAGCTCCATGCAATTCATACGTGGTCGTTACGAAACTGCCTACCATTCAACATCCGAAAATGTAAAATGTTAAACGTCAGTAAATCCCTTGAATTCACATAATCACTTGGATCTTAGAAACTTTCATGGGTTAAGGAAGAGGAAAACCTGGGTGTGTGGATTGGCAGTAACTTGAAGTCTTCACGGTAGTGTTCGGTGGTATACAAAAGTCATGCCAAAGCTTGGCATCTTCTTGGATCTTCTTTAGTTCAACAAAGCAGGTAATCTCACGCAAAATTAACACTTAGATCCGATCAACAATAGAGTACATTTTTCAAGCATGGTCCTTATAGCAACAGAATGACGGCTTTGCTGCAACGTGTATACCACCGCGCTACAAAACTGGTGACCGGGCTATACAACAGATCATACGTGGAGATAATTACAACTCAGAACCTTTATAACTTTTCATACCGCCGTATCAGGGATTATTTGATCCTGCTGTTCAACATTCGGCATACAGTGATTCACCTACTTGAAAACCTCTTTCATCGGCAAGAAGCACGTGGTAGCAGATCTCAGGGCTACAAATTAGACATTCTTCACACAAGGTCAAATTGTCTTTGCTGCCAGAGTTTGTTTTATATGGAACTCTCTGCCACCACATCTCATTTGTGCATCAAGCCTTAGCATGTCTAAGGCTGAACTTGACAAGTACATGTTGATCAAATCCAACCTCGCACCTCTGTACGACAAATCATCTGTTTTATTTTTATGCATTCTCGATATTTTTAATCGATGGTTACTGTAAAGTATTTGTTTTTTAGACCATTAAAACTTTGAATTACTATGACTTTGAATTTGAATCATCTAGGGACAGAAAGATCAGGATCCCCAGTGGCTTACTATTGTTTCATGGTTTCAAGGCATGCGTATCCTCATCGTACTGTCCCTACCTGATGAGCTCAAACAGCACAAAACCGGTCGTGGTATGTGTGTGTGTGTGAAATGCATACGAATGAAGATGTTTGTTCGTGGCCATGGTTCTAACCACATTTACAGGTAATAATGACCCTTTTCAAACCACCAGTAATTCAAATTGATAAATATAATTATGAATAATTAGCAAGTTCATTGAAGAATGCTCCGTTTGTTGGGGCTTTTAATACTTTGGGTAAGATATTTGAACACATGTTTAACCATATTTATATTGTTCAAGCGTGAGGCTGAGAATAATAACCAAAATTTGAGCTGGTACATTTACGCTCAATTTCTTAAACCATTTTCGAAAAACCAGAGCCTCCAATTTCATATAAGTTAATTAATTCATGTACGCTCGTTTTTTAAATGTTTGATGGAATGCCAATACCATAATATAACTGATGTAAAACGAATTAATATAGTTACTCGTGAACCCATTTAACTCACACGAAAACGACGAAAGTCATTTTGGTAGTATCTTTAGAAACAAATCGTCCGATGTATTTTGATTTCTCAGTACTACTAATTATTACATTGCTAAGTCTCTTAGAATTCTTCAGCTATTGTGTGAGCTTAAATCCGGAAAGAAACACACCTATTGTTTTAACGTCCAAGAAGAACAACTAGGAACCCTAAATGAAAAATCTACGAGATTTACTCGTTCGATTTATCCGGTCATACATCTGATTGGAATTTAATATTGTGCCTTCCCTCTTTAATACACCAGCAGTAACATGGCCCTGTGTTTCTTTGCATTTGCCCTTGTAAACTTATGTTGAGTAAATTATGTGGAACGTATCCATGTATTGTGATTTTTGTTGGTCAAAATGTCATTTATATTTAAGTTTAACTCTTCTCGATAATTTACCGTATGCCTTACTACGAAGTGTCATAATGGTCACAAGATTTGATGATTTTCTTGATAGAAACAAAGTTTACTTAACGGATAAAATTACTGGAATGTTTAGGTTTTGCCCAAATACTCTTACTTAAAATTTTAAATGCTTTCATTAGGCGAGGACAGCAAGTTTATCATCGGTGAATGTTGAAACAGTGAATATTGGCACTGTTGGTGGCATTACTGCATACCGTTTGTCCCAACCATTTCTAATCTTAGTACACGGAATGATTAACCCTCGGACATAAAACATTCCAGCATAAATTATACGGATTCATATTATAACAATCAGACGAATCATTTTCGGAATGAAGTTATCAAAAACCATGTAGAATCTGTTCAGAAAATGGCCAATTGTAAGAAATTAAAGTGAACACACCTGGGACAATATGTTTGTATTCATCTCGATCCTCTCACCATCCCAATGAAATCGAGCAGCGCCATTCTGTGCCCGTGGCATTTCACTTGCGCACCAACGACAACAATCCACAGCACCGGATGTGTTCACAGTCAGAATTGTATGAGTCCATGTGTCTGAGATCATCGCTGAATGTGGAACGAGCATAGCATACTTCAAATCTTGGTGTAAGGTTATTCTCCCGCAAGCTTCTTTGTTCTGTTAACGTTAAAATAAGCGAATTTGAATGAAGTTTCAAACAAAAATATCAAATAGATTTTAATAAAAAAATTGGCATCTACTATATAAAATTATGGAAGATATTCAAGCATTAAATGACATATGCTTGTTTCTGATCCAAAAATCTGGATAGTAACTAGAATAAAGTTATAGATCTTGGTTTTTACTACTTGTTGATATAAAACTGGCGAAATTGAGATAGTGAAAAACGCATGCAAAACAATTTGATCGCTATTGTACTGGTACATCTGTAGCACAACGTGACCTATCATTAGCTTGAAAAGGTTCAGTGTCCGACATCACACATGATATGAACGACCGATTTAGTAGAAAGATCATGGTTAGAAACCATTGAGATGGTATCGATTCGATAGGGCTCAAAGTGCCTACGCCTGATGGGCTAACATTGGCATCCGACTTACGGCTTTAACTAGCTTTCAGTCACTCAACAGAATTTATGCATAAGATGTGATTTAAAACGAAGTTTTTCTCTTAAAGACGCATTTTGGAAGATTAAGTTTCGCATATTTCGATTTAGCCAATAAGGCTAAAAAAATCCGTTAGATTAGTGCGCAGATATACTTTAATGAATGCGTTATGAATGCCAGGAGGTATACCTTTTCAGTTTAGAGAAATCACATTTTTCTTGTTATAGGTCTAACAGTTACACAAACTCGAAGTAAGACCCCATTCCACTGAAGAAACATTTCTCACCTGATCTTCGCGATTCAAAGTTTCACAATTTTTTGTTCGTTGATTTCTGTCATAGGACTATATAGTATTCTCATTTGACTTGATCGAGGTGTATTCAGCAAACATGACTTTCAGTATACTGGGAATGTTCTCGTTCTTGAGTTAACTTGCAATTGTCTTTAACTACAAACCAGTTTTCGGAATGATTTGACCCATAATCTCATATGGACATTTACACTCACATGTTATTACTTTGATATAAGCCAATATCTATGCTGTGATGGAGCAACACTTCCGAAATCAGTTAGCATTTCTGGATTCCTGAACAATCCCTAATAATTTGATAAATAAATTGATTCTTTCCATTTTTCTATATCCTATTTGCTATTTCTAGTATCAATAGCATGTAGCTTCACAATAGATTAAGCATTACACACAGGCCGATTGGCCGGGTTAAACATTCCGTACAATGCTACGGAGAAATAATCTCTTTGTAATCTCGGTTTATGTACCTTTCCTCGTATGTAGTTATCGCTTTTATAAAAACACATGTTGTAAATAAAAAAATATAAATTTATTCGTATACTTTGTCGCAAAACTAAATTGTTTCAAAATTTTCATGAATTAGATTGCAATAGAAGTGCTCATAGAAATCGAAACTTTGGAAAGAAACAGGATAATCAGTGAGACATCGGATTATTAAATACGATGGTAAGTTTTCTGCACCAGAATCATTAAACAGATTTTTGTAACGTAAATATATAAAAAAGAATTTACAGGAAAACTTAACTACTTAACGGAGGGTGAATGTAACTCAAGGAATATTAAAAGAGATCTATTGATATTGTACGTTGATGTCGCCTCCGCAATTTCGCATCATATTTAACAAGGCTGGCACCTCTTTGTTTTAAGCTGGTAGGGTAACACCCTCATTGCATGGCATATTGTACACATTTCAGTTACTACAAGTGATGCGTAAAATGTGATATACCATGAAAGTCGTTCTGCCTGCTAAAATCGTTTGGTGAACATTTGATATTAGGTCAATGCCTACTTTGATTTTTATTATTTCACTTCATTCAAAGCGTAACGCTTATCATTCTTTTACTTCGACATCAATTTGAGGACACTTTATATGCTCTGGGACAACATTGTAGATAAATTGGATATACTCTTGAAATCTTTAAGCACCATTGCCGCTATTTTGGAAAGCCTCCCATTCTCTGCAACAGGAAAGTCATCAATAGAACCTTTTCCGTTATTAAGTAGGCGATCCGGGCATTTAAGATATGAGGTTGTAAGCGCATCTACCTATTTCTGAAAAGTGACGACTATCTAGAATTCCGAGAATTCACGTTGTCTTTTCCTTATCAACCATATCTGACTAACAATGAGACGAATGATCCTTTAATGGATCATAATATAACATTTGGAACGGAGTACATTTAAGTCTAACCTTAAATTTCCTACTCCATAATTGCAGCGGAATATTGCATCGTCAGCCTTATTGAGTGGCACAATGCAATGGATAAGAGAATGTTAAATGTCCACATGAATAAAAAAGGCTTTTTTGATGCATACTAGTACGTTCCGGCAATCAAATAGCTGTAATTATTGACTTTAACACCTTTTCAGTAGCCATAATCTGGAATGGTTCAATGTAGCCACCTTAACCTTGAATTAATATCAGAAGGCAAGAACACAGCGGCCGGTAGAATCAACAATCAAGATTTTATGGTGATAAAAAGCTAATGCTTTACACGTACCATTGGATGACAACGATTGCAAAAAGAAAAATTTAATCAAAATCACATTGTTAATATTTTTCTGGGTTCATGTTGCTTCAATACACCGGGCCAAATTCAGGGTTTTGTTTGACGTATGCATCCAATTTCGATTTGAAAACATCAATTGTCGTTGCATTCACAACATCTTGCGGTAGCCATTCCATAGAAAGCAGATACGCACAGAGAAGAAATAGCGACGACAATCAAGTCTTGAGTGCGGTATTTCGAGGCAACACGAGTGACTGCGTGTATTTCGAGGGGAGTTTACTTTTATTAGTTCGCTAAGCGGATGGTTTTCGATCCGCAGTATCTTGTAAGCCAGAATCAGGTCAATCCTCATTCGTCTTCGTGTAAAATCACGCAAACCAAGGATGGCCATTCGCTCTTGATACGGGACCCGCTGCATCCCTTCAACTAACTTTGTAGCTTCGTGGTATATTCGATCCAGGATCTCGATGTCTTTACGCAACCACGGTGCCCAGGCTGGGATCAAATAATCCATCGTTGGATGGATGTAAGTATTTAAAATACGAGGAATTGTTTTGGGTGAAAACCGTCCGAAAATTCTTCTCAGGATTCCTAATATATCACATGCCCGATTAAACACTTTTCTACAATGCATACTCGGTTTCAGGTTATTAGTAATCCAAATTCCGAGGTCCTTTTCAGCGGTGGTCCAATTTAGGATATCGTGGCCTAGATGGTATGTGTATTCGCTGTTACGGCCAAGCTGTAACATATGACATTTACGTAGGCTGAAAGGCATTTGATTCTCTAGAGACCAGCGATACAGAGCATCCAAGTCGTTTTGCAGCATTAAACAATCTTCATTAGATCGGATTTGCTTCCATAGATCAAGAAAAAGTGTTATAGGCTCCATGTCTATAAGAAAGTGAATGATGCTAATACCCATTTAGGTCAATAGTAGAATGAAACATTATACGAAATATGTAAGCAGTTAAATAAAAATATCCATTTCGCTGATAATTAGTCTCATTTTTTATTGTTTTTATTCACTGTTTGAATAGTTTACTCAGCGATCACTTACAGCTATATCATAGAGAGTTATTTGTCCATCTTGCTGTACCACTGCGAGTATACCGCTAAGCATTCCGTTGGCCGATTGATGGTCCAATTCAATTGAATTGCTGACCATAGGCGGTGTACTGAATGGTAGAAGACCCACGACTGGACTTGATGAGTAACGTTCATGTTCGCGACATACTAAGAGGCACGCACGAGACTGTTCGAACGGATCATTTAAACAAAATCACCATTACATATAGAAAACCAGATTTTATCAGAAATGTGATCACGAACGAAAAGCAATTTAAATGTGATAATTAGTTTTAGTTTTTAAACCGTATGCTGTCAGCTTCAAAACGATTTCGAACAACGTTGATAAACAACGGAATTTGTATCAGATTTAACTTGAAGTTGTGCAGTGAAATGTACAATGCTAGCAAGTACAAACTTCGATCTCTAAAATGCTTGAATGATTATCGTAAAACGCCATTCTATTGGTCTAAACCTACAAGTATTTGATCATAATGTAGCGAGTAGGGTATACAGCTAGAGCGCATGTGGCCAAAATCGGTCACACATTAACCATGCTGCCCCCCCCCGCGTTACACGCACGCACATCGATCATGTCTCGATTTATCCCTGAGATCAACCCGTATTGTATTGAATTCTATTGTCCAAAGTAATGTGTTGCTCACATCCCCCGAAATTACACTCCACTACCGGTTTCTGGCTGCTTGCCGTCATCAGGCGGAGACAATAAGATTGGGTTCAGTGAGCCTAACGTTAATCGCGCTCCCATACGTATCCTACAACACAACAGAAGCCGATTGGTCAAAGACATTTTTACGCACAAGACAAATAATAAAACACACAAGTACCATCACCATTGTAGTCCCGCGCCTTACCGCCTGAGCTATCGTCCACTGTTTGACCGATCTCAAGGAAACCTTCATGAATGTTGCTTGAGAATGGCACATTTGTGTAGCGTCATATGCCCGACCAGTCGAGAAGGTGCCGGCAACATCTGTTGTGGTCGTCCAAACGATCTGATCTCCTTGCCAGGTGTTCCTTGGTACTGATTTGTGGTCGCAAAACATAAAGCGCAAACTCTCCACAATCCTCTAAATCAGCCAGGCGAATCAGATTCAATAGGTGTTACCTTACACTGTATCTGATGGGAAGACCTGACGAGGAGATCAGCTTGGCTTGACGACCACAACAGATAATTCTGGCTCTTTCTTGACTGGTCGAGCATATATTTACTTTTTGGACCATTAAAACTTTGAATTACTTTGAATTGCATTGAATAAAGCTACATAAATGTGTCAGTCTGGAGAAATATTCGTAAAGCTCATTCGCGATCAGTCAAACGGTTGACGGTAGCTCAGGTAGTAAGGCGTGGGACTACGATAGTGATGGTCCTGGGTTCAAATCTGACCGGAGACAGTATATGCACTGCTGGTGAGCTCAAATAAGAGCGAAACTCGAGTTCAGTGATTCCAATGTGGAACACTGTGATCAACTTTGTGAAATTTACGTAGACTTGGTACTGATGAGTAGTCGCAAAACATAAAGACCACCTCGAATAAAACGCCTATTTTCTATGGGCAAAACTAACAACCACAACACTGATCCTCAAAAATGTCTGTCTCGGTTGTCAATTTGATCTGATTTTTCAGCCTATTTCTTCCAAACGGTACATTTCAAGCCCACTCCACACAAGGCTCGTTTGACCGACATTAACGAATGTCTTCGCATTTTTTATGCTTATCATAAATGGTTGTACTTCACATTCACGGCTTGGAAGCAGTGGTTCACACGTTTTAAAAATCGACGCATGGATTATCACGTGATCAGTATTGATAATAAAAATATGCGAAAGTTGATTATTTGAACCTGACACGTAGAAGTGATGATATTTTAGCACCTTTCAAAGTTCATTAGCCTGTCAATGAGTTTTCTTTAGGAACATAACATGAGAATATTGTTGTTCATTCTCCACAGCCTTTATCCAAGAGAGCACAATAGAAGAGTGAAATTAATTATAATAGCTTGGCATATATATTATTCTTAGTGAGTTTGGTTCTTTCAATAAATGGCGCACAACTTGTCGCTAAATAAGACGTTCATTTTATTTTCAGCTGAGTGGCACAAAACGTAGTTATCTATGCAAGATTTCGGAACACCATATTCTCATGAGACGGGAAGCCAGTGGATATATGTAGACTTCATAACTACTTTTAACCTGAACTTCGCGTCAAATTTGAGCAAAACACTGTGTATAAACTTATAATGCACCTCTTCACTAATGCTGAAATTCTTAGACTTATACTATTTCCGCCATAACAATATTTTTCATTCTAAGATTACCATAATTATACCCAAAGTTGCTTGTTTAGTCAACAATGGAAGCGCTGAATTCAAAACTCATATTCTATTTGGCCCGGGTGGGTCTGGAACACAGTACTTTAAATTTAGCAGTGCATTTCAAACTTCACTTTTGCGAAACTTAACATTTGATTGTTCTGTGAGTATTAATGACTTGTTCAAATAGAATAATAATCTGTGATTTAAATTTTATTGCTGTTAACCACAAATGTAATTACCATGCACTGCTACTTTCTGAGACATGAATTCTATAAATTGAGTCTGCATAATTATATTCAGTAAGTATTTAAACACTGAGTAGATAGTAACAATTTTGATTGGTGAACTCACTGTTTTATGAGCCAATCACAATGAAATTCAATTCCCCAAAGTTAATCCAGGGACGCTTAAGAATGGCCATACTTTTTCATTCAGTATCTCGAACACAATTACAATTTGCGGCTGATTGCCAGGCATTCGCTTTGTCGAGCTTGATTTAGCTTCAAAATGATTGTATCTAGCAAGCAAGATATTTTACACTTCATATAATGTATTCGAGACAGCTTGAAAGTAAACACGATGGCAGGAAGTTTACTAGAATCGGATAGTTTCAGCTCAAAATTTCCCATATGTATTTTTCTTAACAATAACTGCATTTTTGAACAATTATTATCTTTATTATCTTTCACCTCTACAAATTTCAGTGTAGTTATGGTTAAGCTCAATTACTCTGTTGTGTAGAACTTGAAACAAGTCAAATGTTGATGAATTTATCATAAATATCCAATTTACTTTTCTTGTGCCATGAATATATTGAAATAAGGGTTAATGACTAAATAGATAAGCCATCTACATTTGTTTATCGAATAAATTGATCCAATCATCGTAATCTGAGCTATAAATAGAATTATTGTCCTACTAACTCAATGCTTACTTGAAAATTATACACCGATACTTGTGCCACGCCAGCGCAAATTGCTAACCAAACTCCGTGTGCTTGTGTTTCGTTTGTTGCATCCAGGCTGGATCTTTGGGTTCCTTGTGCAACACCATCGATGGGACCAAGACACATGTGCATGATGGGTTCCTTTACGTAGATGGTTTCTACTTCTGGTGATGTCCTCGTGTATCGCGTATTGTCCGAAAATGTACTTCCATCTCCTTCCATCTTCTTCGACGTTTCCTCGACTGGACTGTAATATGTGTGCGAGGTACCCGCGTCGCGTGATAGTAGATGCTGTTGAAATGTTGGCGCGGAATCTTGCATATTTCTATTTTCTTCGCTCTCGCATTTACCAGAATTCGACGGAGAATGAGTGGGATTTATTGATATTTCAACGCGACTGTTGTGCACGATGAGTCTGAAAAAGCAGTTTCACAAAATTATCGTAGGATGCGAATACCAATAAATAACGAACATTCAGGTGAGTGCTGATATCATTTGTTTTGCAGTAAAGGGAACATCTAATTCCGGGATACTTGTAACACCGTTCGACAAACATGTCGGCATTTGAAAAAAAATTTTGTGAGATATTTGATTGAGAGTCAAGGCAAAACTGATATGGACAATTGAACACAACAAATTCAAGATATTTTTATAATTATTCATCGTTGCAACCATTTGGAACTGATAATAAGGCGATAAATCTCCGAGCTGTTAACGCTCATGTTGTACACAGTTCGAAGGATGAAGAATCGAATAAACGACTTCAACACGACTGCAGTGAATGTAGATTTTTACAAGATATTCTAAGTTTAAACAGCGAAATAACCAATCACGTTATGTGTCCTAAGCCGAAAAAGAATCTCTACAGCCATCTTCGCTTAAAACATCATATTGCACAGACGAAATGTGAGATACGATACTCGGGTGTTGTAGCAATGTCGAAAATTGCTTCCTCGAAAATTTGATTGAAGTAAAAGAAACCTGGTTGAGTTATTCCATACATAATACTAAACTAAATATTCCAAATATGAAGATTTACAGAAGAGATCGGGCATCAAATGGTGATGGTTTCCTCATCTACTTAGCTAAATGTCCCAGATTTATTGCTTTTCTCCACTGACTTACCTGATAACCGTCGGTACTACTTAGCATTGAATTTTTGCCCTCATTATTCATCAACTGTCAATGATGCTGTTCTATCTAATAAAATACGTCGAAGCTCCTCTGTGCACATTCACTCCTGCTCATTGATTTAAATGTACCGACGCTACCTACAAACATTACAAATGGTAATTCTTCCAAAAGCTTTCATCTGGAAATAATGACTTGCACATCACTTTACAACCATATGCAACAACCAAAGCGAGTTCGATCCGAACACACGACTCATAACACACATGTGCTTGGCTATCCGTTTAAGCTCTACGAACAGCATAGCAGATTGAACTTGTGCAAATATGCTGTCCGTACTGTGCAATTGTTGAACAGTTTATCAACTCACGTTGTGCAATCCAAAACTTCTGACGCTTTTAAAATTGACTAGATGCCCATATTGGAAAGCAAGTTTTACGTAAGATAATAATCTTAAATAATATTTTATCGTAATTTCTTCTACCATCGGACAATGTCCATGTTTTGTGAGTTCTGTAAGGCATAGTAATTTAACCTTCACATCACCTATGAATAAACCTATGAAAGGTACTCAATTTTCAGTTGGCTTACACTGGTTTTACTCATTCATATGCAAAACAGTGGTTTGAATATCAAACTTCATCAAAATGGAATTGCTTTCGGTGTAAATACAACATATCGCATATGATTATGCTAAGGCTCATCAGCATACCTTGATTTATCTAGCAAATAATGTTGAGCTTCTAATTTGTTATTTATTAAATACTTAGAAAATTTAATCCAAAATCTGTAAATATACTTGCGTTCGAACTACCTAAAGTCTCAAATTACACGTGAATAATAGAAAATAATTAATAAATTTCGTTCACAATATTGTATTGGGTTTCGAGAGACGTTACTGCAAATTCGCTTTATGGAAGTCCAAGCCAAGTGTGCATTTAAGAAAGATATTTTGCTATTTAATCAAATTTATCCATAAAATCGATTTTCTAATAATGCAGACCGGTGTGTCAGATTTTGCTCACGACTTTCAACATACGCTGAGCCTGCTCGGGAGTTTGCGGGAACGTGATCCTCGATTCTGTGCTCCTGTTTTGTTTCTCTGTTGAACTCTGAGTTCATCGAATTTTTGTTAATTTGTACTGATGTATAATAGGACGTTCGACCATCAACGCGCGTTTCTTCGTTCTCAGGATCCGTTTCTTCCTCGAGGTGAACAGGTAAAGGATTGACGCAGGTATGACTTCGAGTTCCGTTTAACGGATCGCCGGATTTTTGCCTTGGCTGCGGGTAGGGAACTTCCCTTGCACATATTTCTGCCAATTCTTGGTTAACCGGTTCAGTGGATTCTGTAATGTCGAATTCTAGCTGATATGGGAAGTGTGATGCTTTCCCTCCAGGGCTCGTCTCAATAGAATCCATGTCACCGGGATAAGTGTGGCGACGTTCTGATACGATGCCTGCACTCGCATTTCTGAAAAAGAGTTATTTTGACCATTACTCAAAGGTGTAAACGGAACATTACCAATTGTTTGTTAAATGTAACCAATAATAAACTTAAAACATATTTTATGATCAAACCCCACACTCACACAGCGCTGCTGGTTATAAACTGTTTAACGTAACCAAGTGTGCCTTGAATCGTTAAACGAAGATTACAAGGTGTTTTACAAGGTTTTTAAAACGATAATCTGGTTTAAATATGATACCTTGCTGAAACAACTGGCAGGGATTTTACATGATGTGCTTCAACATACCTGCAAAGAATCCTAGAAATATGGTACGGTGCTTGCATACATTTTTTGGAAATATAATATTACCAACCTCACCAATTTATATCCAAATATCAGACATATTATCAGTAGATCAAAATTGAAAGAAATGCTTGTGAGTGGTACTAAAGCGGTACATCTTGACCACAAACACATAAGTGAAAGTTGGTATGAGAATACACATAGTGTTTTCCATACCTTATTCAACATATTTCACATTTCTCAATTGCCTGCTTCAACGGTGTACAATGTTGCAATACTTCGGTCATGGGAAACTTGATGAGCAGCAAATCGATACGAGCAAAATATTATTACCAGTACTCAAATTTCTACTTTGTTTCCAGCTACGGAGTTGTAACTCAACCCATACACTATTCATCAGACTACGCGTCTCATGATCTGATACCAGTATCTTGCTTTCGAACATACCTGATGATCCCGAGAACTGTTTGCGGTACGTGAATGGTTAATGTTGACTGAGTGTGATTGCGCTGTTTCAAGTATGTAAAGTATTCGGGTCGAGTTGAGTAAAAGCGGCTTCGCTCTTTGGTAAGTCAATTCCGCGTCCATTGATTACAAATATTTGATTACAGGAATCATTTTGTTCGAAATTATACAAAATGATTTGAACTGGTCATATCCTACAAACATTCGAGCGATTTCCACCTTTGTAGAATAGGAGAAATTATTCAGCGTTTCCTATCTGTAGGAATCACTCCACTTACCAGTGTTTGCTCGAACAAGTAAGTGAGTACAATGCAAAGAAATTTGATTGCAATCGGTTAGAGTAGTTTTTGGGTAACGTTTGTATAGCAAACTCGCAAATTGATTCAATATTTTCGGGGTAATTCCGTCGGCCCCAGGAGACGTGTCGAGCGGTTGGATTAATGTTGACCTCCGATACTTTTTGATATAACTTTCTTAGTTTTTATCCGACCGGTTTGATTTTTGAATATCTATCTGAAAGCTTGCTACGTCGGATCTATTCATACAAGAATCATCGTTCTTTGTGTGCGTCAACCGTGGATTTTTCTACAGTTCGTTCGTTTCTTTGAAGCGCTTTTGTGTTTCTGCTGTTCGATTAACACATCGGTGTTTACAACTGTCGGGAACTACTCGGAGAAATACACAACGTGAAATCAAATTCACGCCAAAAATCTCAAAGAGAATATGGCAAATTAGCGGCTAAATCGGGTGACGAAATATCCCCACAATACGTCACTTTCCGTCATCTCCGCACAATACCACACAAACCAACCGCAGCCGTATCGATTTTTGTGCTCTGATTTGTACTTTTGGTTGACCCCGTTAACATGAAACGGTCTGATGTCCACGAAACGTGCGTCGTCTGTATGACAGTCGTCAGTGGTAAGGTCAAATCTGTCACGTGTCGAAAGTGTTCCCACAAATGTCACGGATTTAGACGAAATTATTCCTGTTTGTCTAATTTACTGGTAACGCTAGATGATTGGACAAAATCGGTAGATAAAGGACAAGCAATACACGCGTGCTACTTAGATATATCAAAAGCATTCGATCGTGTTGACCATTCCCTACGACTGCAGAAGCTTGAAAGGCTTGGTATTACTGGAAAGTTGTTGAATTGGCTGAATGACTACCTAACAGATCGCACTAACCAGGTACGCGTTGATGGTGAATTATCCAAACCAATCACAGCAACTAGCGGAGTTCCCCAAGGCTCAGTCCTTGGTCCAATCCTCTTTCTGGTTTATGTCAATGAAATATCGGAAATTGTTCGATGTAACATTTCGTTATTTGCGGACGACATAAAGATTTGGCGCAGCATTCGTAGTCCAGAAGACTGTCTGCTATTACAAAAGGATCTTGATACGCTTCACAGCTGGTCGTTGAAGAACAAACTGCCGTTTAACTTCAACAAATGCAGGATCATGGATGTGGGGAAGCGAGTAGAGTTCACATATCACATAGGTTCGCATGTCCTTGAAAATTGCAGTGAAGAAAAAGATTTGGGTGTCTGGATATGCTCCAGTATAAAAACATCACTTCAAACTAACAGTGCCTTTATAAAAACAACACTTGTTCTAAATCTACTCAAACGGGTATTTGGGAAATTTTCGCCCAAGATATTCCCAAGGATCATGAATACATACTTGAGACCAGTCATGAAATACAGTGTGCAGTCATGGTCTCCGTGGCTCAATAAGGATGTGGAACTTATGCAGCGAATCTATCACCGCTCAACAAAACTAGTTCTCAGCATCCGAAACAAACCAAATAAAGAAAGGATAGCTCAACTGTATTTGTTCGACTTTCCCTATCGACGAATCAGAAGAGACCTAATCTTACTTCACAAAACATTCCATACCCCGAACCATCCCTTACAGAATTTATTCACGCAAAGGAATACGAGAATTATCGGACTTATGAATATGTGTTGGTCATACCCCATTCCCGCTGAACTGTAGAAGGTATTTTTACTCTGTCCGTGTCTGTTTTACTTGGAACATTTTACCTTCAATCGTTGCTCACTCCACTAGCTTGCATGAATTTAAACCGAAATTAGACGAATTTTATTACATTTTTCGTTTCCAGAACATGTATACACTTAAATTTTGATTTTTACCATCCTATGGTTGTTGTTAAGCATGTTGCTTTTTAGACCATTAAAACCTTGAATTACCTTGAATTAGTCCAGAAAACCGTCATGCCGAATAGGTATCGTAGTCAATTTTACAGTTTAAATTAAATCTACAGTTCATTACATTACTGAGAACGAGAACGAGTTGGCTCCTATTGTAATATGATTGTGCAGTATATATTTAGTAAATATAAGCAAATATTATTGTCAAAAGACAAACACATTTTGAACAAATTTTCTCAAATGGTCTTCTGATTTATAGTATGTTTGAACGTTTATTGAATTCATACGATGACGAATCGATTAGCCATAATCAACTGCTGTTTCGGAGGATGGAATTGGCAAAAAATTTACATTTACAGGCAAATCTGTATGTAAATATGTGTGTTTTCCAGACGGTCATGTACAACTCACAAGATGCATTCTACCCTTGAGCAGGTGTAGTGAGCAGAGAAAACTTTTCCGGTTACACGATATCTCCTTCGTTAACCTGAAGGTCCGACGAAGCTTCTGAGTCAGAAGTGAATCGTTACCAAAAAACTGCTCTAACTGATTGCACACAAATTTCTTTCCACTGAAGGTATAACGTTTTGCTATGCACATCAACTCGTGGTCCTCCTCGTGTTTCGAGAACATGGCCAATAAGATCCATGCCGGGCAATGCCGCTTCATTGCGTCGTTTGTGAGACTATAGGCACGTTTATGTTACTGTGATAACGATGGGTGAGCATACCACACATATTGAAAGCTGCGTTTTAACTTTTTGACGAGGCAAAGCTAATTTGTTTGCAAGATTTTATTTTCCGCGAGGTTATTCGTGTTTGTGTAGCGAAGATTTTCATAAAGTAAAGGTAATCACAAATGACACTTTACTAAAAATTGACTAACCTTTCAGGAGACCTCATCACTTTATACTTGTCTTCAACTGTTAAAAGTGCATTTTGGTATCGGTCATTATTATACTCTGCTTGAAAAGATTCGCTCTCATTTAAAAAGGGATTTTCCAGCGTAAACGGAACAGATTCTCCGGTGCATTTATAATATAGCTGGGAACTTGGCCCATCCACGTTATCTGCCAACTTCTTGCTCCTGGCTGTCATTTTAGAAGAAACATTGGTATCTGGTGTCATATCTGGTCTTGGATAACAGGACATCGGCTGCTCTATCGGGGTTTGATAGAGAATTGGCAAACCTTGAGGTGGATCGTTTTGGTGAATAGAATTTCGGTCGTAAGCAACTGAACGTATCGGGTTTGTTTTCGATTGGAATGTTGCATTGGGAAAAGTGTAATCCGATGGATATTCGAGATTGGAATGCAAAGGAGACCTTGTTGGATGCGGGGATATTTGGTAATAATTGTCGATAAAACCAACAGGAAGTGGTATTTGTTGTCTGTTTTTACCGTAATCCTCGAGGCTATAGTCTGAAACAAAATTCGAACGATTCAAACGTATTTGCATGCACACGAACTGTTAAATCGTTTTGAATTATAGGCTTGTAGGTGTCAATATAGAATAGGCACAAGAGTTGACCGAAGTGGGCCGCAGAATCCCGGTCAGCTAATTGCCGAATCTGCATCTACTCAAAGAAAATGTGATATTGTGATTTAAACCCAAGGTGATTGTTTAGTAGACAGAATAAGTGTAATGGGATTGGGTACCATCTTCCTTATCCATCACATCACATTTCTTTCTGTATATAAAATGATAGATAACAAAATCGCACGCAATCGGTATGTAGTTGTTGCATTATTCATTTAAATAGTTTCTGTGCGACTAGTGTGTGTAACTAGTGGATTACATCCGCATACAACCTAAATATACTTGCCCATAATAAATGGGTTTCAATTATAAGTTGCGGTTGTAGGCAACTGTTGGCTAAAATAGGCACGACCAAGCTGTTCAATCACGTGTCCAAACACATGCAGATAGGGTTTAAACCCATGATCATTATCAAAAATGCTCATTTGCAGGCATTTACGTAAGGTGTGTGATGGAAAAGCATACAAATGAGCATTTTTTCATGATCATGGTTTAAAAATTATCCACGTGTGTTTGGAACATGTGATTGTACCCACCTTATCCAACAGTGGCATACAAGCTCAACTTGTTTTTCATTCTTCCAATGTTTCAAGTACATGCGGATCCTGATCCTACTGTCCCTACCTGATTAGTGCAAACAGCGCGAAACCGGTCGTAGGGTGTGTACGATGAACTGCATGCAAATGAGCAATTTTTAGCTATCAAGGACATTTATTAATAATATATTGTGGTGCTCATATGGCTGTTTGCCATAATCAGGTAATTAACAAATTTTAACTTGTATACCCCTGTTGCATATGGTTTTTACAAAGAGCCACGAAGTTTAAATATAGAATCACAAATTGATTCCTGATTAAGCGCTCGGTGCCCCTTTAAACAACCAATCGACCAAACGAACATCGTGGTTCTTTGTAAGAACACTATTCAACAGTGGTATACAAGTTTTACTTTGTTTACTTTGTTATTTTTATATAATAAGCAAAGCTTCATACCATTTGGCTTGATTTGTTGTTCAGGAGAAGTTTCAAGATCAGAAAAACCCGGGGTTGGTTCTTGATTCCAATCAAATGGGTTGTTTCGTACGGGTTTTGAATTGTCTCCGTGGTCGTAAGGATTTTGTGGACTCGGCCGGGTCTCTCGAAGTGTTTGTTGAGCCGAAAACGATGGAGGATACGTTGCGAGGATAAAATTACTGAATTCCGTCGGGTGGCGCCATTCAGGTTGGGCTGGTGGTTCCGGTAGATATGCACCACGCCTAGTCCAATTTGTTGGCGGCAAACATTGATTCGATGAGACAAAATCATTCCCACAGGAAGGAGATCGAAATGGCGAAACTGAAGTTTTAAATAACTGTTTATGAGATAAGGAAGTAAAGAACCTATTTTAATAATTGACTGATTGTAAAAGTGGAGCATATTTCTTATATAATTAAATATTTACATGATGTTGGTTGCTACTAAACATGAATATTTCAGAATGAGTATTGAGCTACTATGATTCTAAAATCCTCTTCAAAATAAGGTCTCTCTGATTATGTTTTTTGTCTATCTGTGTGCATCATTCACTCGATATCGACCATGAGTGTGTATTTTAAGCACATGATATTTTGATTAACTACGCCGAGATGCGAGACTATACCCTCAGATTTAAGATTAAAGACCTCCATTATATTATTGACAACGTTATTTGGTAACCGAGCTTTGATCATCGTCTGTCTGAATTTGACGAGCTGTATCAAACAGTAGCAAATGCTCTTTTCTGGCGTGAAGCTAACGCTTTACACTTTTACTAAAAACGCAAATGATAGAGAGCTAGGTTTCTCCGTGCAATAGATAAAGTCACCATTGGCAGCATCCATATCCCTTTTTTCAAACGTGTATAAGGGAAAGTTCGGTTTTTAAATCAATGAAATGCTCGAATTTAACTCTCGGCGGAGTAGATCTTCTGGAATACGTCAGTTTTTATTCGTGCAGGCAACGTTGCCACAATAGAATGAACATTATCTATAGACTGTTTTGTATATCGCATAGAGAGCTTTCAGTGTGAATTCGTATCCTGTGTGGGTGCCGTACACTAAGGCACGTGGTACAATCTTATAAATAATGTTTTGATTTCACATCCGAAATTATATTTTTCTCAATTTGAATGTTTTTGGTCACGGATTAACAGATAACATGCGATCATGCAACGTGAGTATTGCTGCCTGTTTATTGATGGATTGAACATGCCAGTAACTACTGGGTGCTGCTTGCCGGTGCCGAAGATTTCATTCGTAAATGATAACAAAGAGAATTACGCAATCTCAGTTGAAAATAATACAAACTTTGGCTGGTACTTCAAATGTAATCTCTCATTCGCCCATCTAATTTAATATTTTGTGGTTTACTCATTCATGCTGCCGACACGGATTATAAATGTTGATTTATTTCGTCAGCTGAAAATGCGAACGTTTCACAAGTATTTATCTTATAGAGATGAGATCTATAGAATAAAAACCAATCCATTTCTATAAGAATTTTTAGAACTAATACTAAATTTTAAAAAAGCACAAATTTGTCCAATCGAGTAAATTCTGCAAATATTAATATTTTACTTACCCGGTATCTCCATCCTTAGATGGTTGAAGGTGCTTCGCATCATGTTTTGCTTCCGTAGCTCAAGCTTTCAAAAGAAAATTATGAGAGCGATAATCAGAAAAATAATTTTTGACGTACTCTACATTAAATCAACTGCTTATGTAAAGCAGAGAGAGCCATTTCACGGTAATTCAAATTCACATGATCTGCATTATTCAATCGCGGAATGCAGACAGAATTTAATTAAATCTATCCTAACATCTTCTAATCATCCTAGTGCATAAGCCCTGACGTCAAATATAATCCGTTTTGGAGATATTTATTCGTCGTTATTACATGAAAAACACATAAACCAAGCCAGAGGTTGTGCACCACGTTCAACTACGGTCATTGATTTAATCCAGCGAATCTACCACAAAGCAAATTCGAGGATTTTGCAGCTTCCCTCATAATCAACGATCCCCTATAATTGTACTAAATTGCTCCATGGAAACACGTATATTGAATTTTCAGATATCAGTATATTGACGAATCTTTCCCTGTTTAGATCTATTCTTTCAACACCTCATCCCGCGGCAAACACCTAATTACTAATTTCCAGTCAACTCAATCAAGACATTTTCTATACAGTTTGAGTCGAGTTTCTTCGAACCATCAATCATTGAGAGTTCATTTTAGCATTGCATTTAAGCAAGCATTGGTGCACGCCTGTTGAGTAACCACGAAGTTGTTTTTATGAATGCATGCTGGGTCACTTTTTCATGTGCGTACTTGCATGCCAATCTAGGTTACACCACAAGTTAAGCAAAGCTAGATATTCCTTTGAAAATAACTTGCGGGAATTTTCAAACTTCTGCTTCTATCATCATCATCATCATTAGAGAGAGCATTACTTCGGTGAAAAATGCCGAATGCTTAACTGCCACACAACCCTAAAAGGTAACACCTTAAAATATGAGAAAGGGTGGGACTTAAATAGCTACGTATTCTATAGGAGAGTAAGCACAAACAAGCTGCTTCTATTATATTTACGTCTTGTGGTATAGCAGAGCTGTCTTTGAATGTTGACTCTTCACATGTTAGTGAGAATGAAAGTAGAATAACTTTGCATTATTTTCTCAATCCTTAGAGCAAGACAATTTTGAGATATGTAGCAAATGCATGAAAAACACAATCCATTACTTCCCCGTAAGCAGAAGTCTTATCAACGTTTCAAAACCAACCATTCAAACAATGTATTCAGACTTTTTCTTTCACGCATCCATAGATCAGCCAACTGTTTCGTTGTGTTCATATTCATTCAGTGAAAATCATTTGGACCTCTTCTATTAGCATTTGTTGTGGGTCCATTTCTATACACAACATAGACAAGTCCACCATTTGCAAGGATGCGCATGAAGTGAAAAAATTTCTACTGTTTTATTGGTTCATGTTTATATTGGGTAATAGTACCGGATAATCGGAAAATTAATATACGTTAGTACGTAAATGACACGAAATGTGCAACGTATGCAACTAATTATTCGGATAACGCAAAACTTGTTACAAGATAGCTCAGTGGCAAATTCAACCATTAGGGATACACCATAGATCGATAAATGAAGGTCACATCAATCAAGAAAACACACGCAATCCACAAACGATTGATTGATTGCCAATAAAGCTCGTACATATTTCACATGCCAATATTGTACTCTGATTGTGGCTCGATTAAAGCAGACACGACATGTGCAGCATTTCTCGTGCCAGTTAATACAGAACTAGAGCCATGCTTATCTGATGAGCATATTTGAAATTGCATTTCAATGCGAGCTAAAAGGAAAAGAGTTTATGAGTTTGATTTTACAGACATCTCTATTTCTCAAGGAAATATTCGCCAGATTCCACGTGCTCGCAATTCCGTACAAACAATTGGTTCATTAACATAAGTTTCGCAGTTTTGAAAAATAAAATTATCTTGAATAGTAACAAAATGTCGCATATTCATCGAGGCCACTGGCAAATTCTATATTTATTAAAGCGGCAGAAATCATTTAAGTATGCAATCCTAGTCAATCTCTCAAATTCACTATATTTCTGAATACATCTCATCTCAATCGACAAATGTTTGCTAATCTCCTTTTTCCAACAATTATATATTCTTACAATTTTTGCTTTTCTTTACAAGTAAAATCTTCGCTTATATTTTACCTCTTGTCGCTGCTTTAAAACTCTGTCGAATCTTTCTTCCAAATTTAGTTTTTCCAGATGCAACGAGTTTAAACAATCGTTACATTGTTGAATTTTGATTGTATAATCACGCATAATCTCTTGCACATTTCGCTCAAATTTAGCGATTCTCGAATTAGATCGATCGTTATCCAGTTTGTCCACCGTTTTTATTTGAACTCCTCCACTTTTCGAACGTGGATGTGAGTCAGGCGATGGAAATTCCGTTGGGGTTACACTATTCAAAGCCAGATTTGCTTGAGTAAAAGATAATGGCGCTTCGTGAATGGAATGATGTCCGTGCAACAATGATTGTGAGGAGTAATTCTCGTACGAATTTCGTTCTCTTCTATCAGTTGAATAGTTGTTATCCTGTGGGCACGATAAATGTTTTCCGTCTCCTGAATAAATTGTAGCCGGCCTGCTTGGGAGGTATGCTGTGGAGATAAAGGCTTGGTTGTTATTTTGAAGATGTAGGCATTGCGAAAACCTCGGAAGTTCTTGAATTCGATCTGAGGGAGAGGTTGAGCGCTGGAATCGTCTCATATTGCCAAAATCTGGATGATCAGGTAAACCATTCGAAGATTTTCTTTCGTTTCTCAAATAATTTGCTTGATCTGGTTCAAAGTTTGGCATGGATAATGGTCTTTCTCCAAGAGACGTTTGCTATAATGAAGTAAATGTGGTTTAGCATGTCTGCCCAGTTTTTTGAGGGTGTTCATGTAAAATTGTCATGGTAACCTGGAAATCGTGCTAACTGTAGATAATAAAAATAACATTTTACCATTCCTGATGTTAGAAATCCCAGATAAAAATTAATTTCAAAAAAATATAAAAGCTCTCGACAATGATCATAGGTGTTGGGGAAAACGTTCTCTTGCCCGCTCACGTTGAAGGTACTGTGTACAGCGTTATCTGCAAGCTGTGCAAGAGCAGATATTGTTCTTGGTTTCTGAACGTAGATCGCGCCATCATTATGCAACTGCTAATCGACGTGATCGCTGTGGGAGAGATTGTTCCTCCCGAATAGGACTGTTTGGTAATCAGAAACTCTAATGTAAAAACTTAGAAATGTCTGAGCTTGAGAAAAGCAGGTCTTTGAGACATGCTCATATAGGCAATTATTAATATATCAATATAAAGCTGAACATAGTTTGAAGTGCTTCAAAGCATGCGGATTCTAATTGTATTCTCCCTACCTAATAGGTAAACAACGGACAAAATTGTCTTAATGAAAATACATGCCAATACGCGTTTTTATTGTTGATCTGAATGCAATGATAGCTGGCGTGTTATTCACATGGGCACGTATTAAATATGTATTTTAGTTACGCACAAAACTGTGAAAACCGATACTAGAGTAAGGCACGGTAAACAAAATCCTCATTTATCCAACCTTATTAAATGAAAATCCATTAAAGTTGGTAGCTGGCTTCGTAACACTCATTGCATTCGATGAGCATCTTTCCCACCTGAGCAATGCAAATAGGTGTGGTGGCACGAAAGATCGATACGAACCTACATGAAGTCCATGAAAATCTGTTGTAAAATGCCAATCACAAACTGCTATCTGTCATACGGGAAGCCAGATCAAACCTCGTGACATCAACCGCATTCAATGTGGTGAAATCATGCACATGTCATTCAAACGTTCGGTGGCATTAACCCAAGAACATTTTCGGAGCATTCGATAAGTGTTGCTGCCTCAGTGGAATAATTTGTTTTTCATGATGTAATAAATATATTGTTTAATAAGCTACTCATTCATATCTACTTTTGAACTTCGCTTCTATAGTAGTTAAATAAACATTCGCATCGGTATACTCCTGGAACCATGTTGAGTTAAAAACATTTCTCCAAATATACCTTCGCTGTTAACGTAATCCTTGTCCTTGATTTAGAATGATGTGAATTTAAATGCAAACTGCGGACTTCATAATAGTAGAGCCGCATAAATTTGATCAAAAGCATAGCCACGTAGGAACTAAAATTATGTCCTAGACTGGTAGTTGATAAAGTTCCGATTCAACATCAATCAGGAGTGACTTAATTAATCGAGAAATTTACAATTTAAAGGAACGAATTTCTCTGGATTCCCATTGCAAAATACTTCATACATTTTGCAAACTACTATGTAAATGGTGAACGCTACTTCATTAAATGAAAATATTTTATTCCCATGTTCATTTATTAACATTTGTAGAAATACAGTAAGCTTCTCAGTGCTGAGAGCGTAAAGTTCATTAGCGATGAGTGCCAACCAAACAGTGTTGGATGATATCCGGAACACCGCATGAAGACGGTACGATTAACAACCTGAACGAAAACAAGAGCGGGTGGAGTCAGTAGCAATTCAAAGATATACAATTCGTCGTAGTTGTTCGAACAATTCCAACCTGGCGAGAGTTGGGACAACCGGTTGACTGATAAATCAAATCATATTGATCCTTAGTGAAGACACAATAGTTCGCTGTTAATAATTGGTTCACAGATAAGTAAACAGTCTATGAACCTTTGTCACGTGCTTGTGATATTATCGAAGAAATAGCGTTCTTTTGCCTAGTGGTAATCGGACTTGTTTGATTAACAGCTACAGCATTATCTTTGGATTGTGAATCTTGACGAACAATACGGCTTGAAAGAAAACGGGGAATTACATGACATATGGTGGCGGTGATCGACAACTTAGCACTTGAAATGCCATTTGGCCTCGTTCGACCAGGCCTGCTCCCACTATAATGTGTTAGACATTCGTGAGTAGAAAACACAAAATCTATTCAAGTGTTTTGGTGGACTACGCTGATATACTGTGAAATTACATCAAAATAGCATGATGGTTTCATGCTACACAGCTTTTATAATGACTAAACAGTTTGATTTGAGAGTGACAATCTCTCCCGCGACGCTCACAGCGATCGGCAATATTCGGTCGATCGGCGTCAATTGCATGCCGGCGGCGTGATCTGCGTTCAGCATTCAAGAGCTGTATTTTTCCTTCCCGTAGGTCGAAATGACGCTTTACACAGTGCATGCAAAGTGAACGATCACGAGCAAGCTCATTTCCAACTTGTAGGGTCAATGCCGAGAGATTTCATAGCTGATTTGCAAACGTATTTGTATTACGAACTGATCTACTAAGCTTACATACTCCATGGATCAAATAATTTTTTACCAGATTAACTCAACTTTATGGTTTATCAGCTTGTTTTTCCTCCAGGTGTTATCGGAGCTCTTACATTATTGAAAGAAAATTGAGAATGAAGCGATTGCAGACCCAGTACAAAGATAAAAAACGATAAAGCTGTAAGCAGCTCAGTTTTTATTATTCTACTATTTACCGGGAAACTTAGCAATCTCAATGCTTTCAAGCTCCGGTACATTTTGTTCCAAAGATTGTGTATTTAGTACAACATGTTAAAATCAGGAGCACAAAAATAACAGAGTTCCAATGGATTCTGTTACTCAGTATGCTATTTAATTTGTATCCTTTTCCATTATTGTTTGATACCTTTGATTATTGTTTTTGTCCGCGCAATCAGATTAAGGCATTTAAAATACAATGTAGTAGACAATACAACCTTCAGATCTACCTAGGGTTAATGTGTTCTCCTCATTTTCACATTTTACTGGCCATTTAGGATGATAGACTACGGTATAGTCCACAAAAATCAGCGTAACTACTGATAGTCTTTAAACTGGCTCGTCTATTGATTGGTAAAACGTAGTAAAATCAAAAGTTAAATCAAACAAAAATATAATTAAGATAATTCGTAAATATAGCACACACTGGTTATCTGAATAATCAAAATGTGATCTCGCAACTAACTCTGCCAAGGACGATCGCAACCTACGAACGAAGAGATCCGCAGCGCCATTAAGCAATTGAAAAATGGCAAGGCTACAGGACCTTACAGCATCCCGACAGAAGCTCTAAAGTTGGACTCCGCGATAAGTGTGAAGCTCTTAAACCCACACTTCTGCTAGATCTGGGAAGAAGTATCAGCTGAGTGGAAAGCAGGCTACCTTATCAACCCCCCCTAAGAAAGAAGGCCTTAATGTCTGCTTCAACTACCGAGGGATAACCCTGTTGTCCATCCAAGGGAAGGTGATTAACCGCATCCCGCAAAATAGAATTTAAAAAAGCTGTTCACCCATATTTTCGTGAGGAACAAGCCGGCTTCCGGAAGAACAGATCGTGCGCGGACCAAATCGCAACCCTGCGCATCATATAAGAGCAGTTCCTGGAATGGAACTCGTCTCTCTACGTCAACTTTATCATCTATGAGAAAGTGTTCGACAGCGTTGAGAGACTGACTCTCTGGAGACTACTGCGACACTAAAGAGTACCAGTAAAAATAACCAGCATCATTAGAATGTCATATAAAAGGATGGCCTGCAAAAGTTTGCATGGCAGGCATCTCACTGGCACATTCGAAGTCAGAACGGAAGTAAGGCTAGGCTGCTTACTCTACCCGTTACTGTTCGTGCTTGCCATAGACTGAATCAATAAGGCATCGATAGACTAGAAGCCGAACGACATCCAATAGACACTTTAAAAGCGGCTGAACGGCCTTGATTTTGCAAACGATCTGGTTCTTCTCTTTCACACCAAAAACAGATGCAAGAAATGTCTAGCATCTTTGCGGTTAACTGAGCTAGACTGGGTCTCAACATCAACAGAGGGGAGAGCAAGATGTTCAAGACCAATGCATTCAATATGACACCTATCACAATCCAAGGCGATGCGCCGAAAGTAATGGATAGTTTCCCAGTCTCAACAGCATCCGAGAGAAACTTGATGAAACAGATGCAGACGCCAGAACCCGCATCAGTAAAGTACGGCCAGCCTTCCATCAGCTGAAAAACATTTGGGAATCCAGCGAGATCATTGCCAACAAAATCGGGCTCTTCAACACCTTAGTAAAGCCTGGATGCAAACGCCAAGCAGATGAGCAAAACATGGGGCCAGCTGGATAGACTCGCCCAGAATCCTCATGTCTGAAGAAAGAGCTTGTTGGCTGTCTATTTCGCACGCGGGACAAAAGGCTAAAGTTAAGTAAGTTAGGATCTCGCAACTAATGGCTTTGAGTAGATAATTAAGAAACCGAAATATATAATACTCTGAACTCATTTTCTGAGTGAGACTATTATTAAATGAACAAGGCAATTTGACCGGAATTATATAATTGAGTTCCTCGGGGAAGAAGAATTTGAGAACCTGATTGCTGGTTGGATCGAATATGTCTCAGGCAAAATAGTGACAAACAATAAACTATCATGAATAGTAACAAGAAAAATTAATTGTGAAGCAGTTCATACAACCTTCATGCTGTACTACCACTGATTTACTGAACTGAATCAAGTAAAGTTCATCATCTTTGAGCTTGAGTAGTTGAGAAAATTATGACGAAAACTCTTTGAAGGCAGATTTATGTTCATTTTTAAATTTATCTCATCATTGAATAATTCACAACAGCTTTTCTAATCGACAAGATACTGGATGCGGGAATTGTGAGTGATATTTGATAAGGACACAATAAAATAACCAATATATTTGTTTTTAATATAACATTATTGCTTACTGGTTTAGTGATTTACTTATATATTGGAAGGCATTGTCAATCAACTCGGCACATGTTATGACATTCAATTTGAGTCAAGTTCACAAATGTACTACATGCCTGACTTCAGTTCATCTTATAATGTTAGTGCAGTATTTTGGAATAGTTTAGAAATAATTGCTAGTGAATTAATTAACAAATAATAAAATGCAATGAAATGTTATATTACAAGGCCATTTAAGCTCTTTTTAAAGACATTTGGTATAGAACATGCATTTAAAACATCTATTTGTTTTAAGCACAGTAGTAGGTTGATGAACCGGAGAAAACATTTCGGATGTATCTACTCAACACATAGGTATTTCACACAGACTACGTATATTTAGTTAAAATCATGAAGCTATATTCACTATTTAAATTAGTTGAAAGTATTTATTGAATCTATTTGTAAACAAACTTAAACGAAACTCTGGATCTGAAAATACTCATGTACAGCCGTCTATGAAACTTAGAGATTATTGGTTTTGTTAACAGATTTTGAACCTGGGGCCAAAGACGGTATCATATATATTTAATAATGACATCTAAGGTTATATTTCAAAAGCTTTGATACCTTCTATTAAGCAAAAATAATCGTTTAAAAAATTATTGGAAAATATTCAGAAACAAATTGTAGATCAACTATTACATTGAAAAATGAAACGTTGTAAGGGTTTTGAAGAAAATAACTTAACTTAAAGATTTTGTTTCTAAATCATCGGTTTAATCATATCTATATGTCTGTGGGCAGCTGAGATAAAACATGTTATTTGTACAAAACGTTTTTGGTGTACAATTTCAACCAATCTTAGCATTTCCCAACTGTTTCCAGTTTAGGTGTTTGCACGCTTACCGTATCTACATAATAAGTGAAACAACCCGAAACGACTCGTGCCACGAGTAGAATGAAAATGCATTCAGATGCATTAATAGGTATTTGTTTTCGGACCATTGGTTTAAACCATTAACATATCAATAGGCGTAAAGATTTCTACATGCCAGCCTAATCCAACAAACAGTTTGATCATAGCAATTATATAAATTCAGTTTATTCAAGACGTGTTCAGAGTTACTGAAGAGACAATGTCACCATTGCCAATATGCATTTATATTTGAGAATAGTGAAGTGTGAAACGTGAGGGCCAGAGGTGCAGTAAAATACATAAAACTTTCAGCCTAACTAAAGATTACATTTAAGCTCAATCGGAAACTCCAAGCATTCTTATTAGCAAGTTTAGAAAATTTCCAATATTTTCGTGTTACACAGAAACAACACTTGCTTATCTAAAAACAATTTGTGACTTTTGGAATGCATGCAGTATGGAGGCGATGGAAGTTATTTATGATTTAACCAGGATTTTGTTATATGACTTATATGATTTTCTTCAAAGTAAAATTTTATTAAACATATCAATTTCAAGTACTTATCAGAGGAACAATACGATGAATATCCACATGCTTTGGAACAGTGAGTAAAAGGTTGTCAAATGGAGCATATGTGACACTGTTCGATAAGGCTAGTTTGATGAAAACTGTTTAATTACAAGTGCGCACACACATGCAGATGAGTTAAACCCAGGGATCTGAACAATATACCTCACTTGCATTCATTTTCATCAAACAAATCTTATGACTGGCTTTATTCTGTTAAAATTCGTTATTTAAGTAAATTTAATCAGAATCCGCATGATTTAAAAATATTACTAAGCAAAACATTGGCGTTAAGAAGCAAAAACTGAAATAGTTCAAAATTTTGATTATCTAAATAATGTGTAAAACTTCAATTCCAATTCATGTGTGGCCCTCAATTTATTACTTAGAACTCTACTATTAAAATATTTCCTTTAAAGATTACATGGCATTCCTCATTTTTTGTAAGGCTATTGACATGTTGCGACCTGTAATATTTGAATGATTTTCACTTGAATTAATGAAATTTCGTCAGTTTTGCTTGTAGTCACCATTTCGAGGCTGAATAAATTTTATACTTCTCACTCTCACATTAAAACTGATAAACAAAAATGATGATGAGTATTTGTAACAATGATTGAACAGCATTTAATTAAAGATTGTAGGATAACAGACGTTTGTTATGTATCACAGGCGCGTTCCGGTCTGCTTCCGCACATTCACCATGATCGAACATTGCATCTAAAAATAACTCTGTGATTTTATAGAAACTGAAATACAATCAGCACTAGGAGCAACGAGCATTGAATTATTGAGCAAAGCTTGGACTCTAGTTAACTCAGTAATTCAGCCCCATCTGCATTGCCATGGGCACTAGGTACACTTAGAAGATATCATATCTAATTAGTTTTTATTCTTTCATGACTGACAGGAAACATTTGTTAAAGGCAAGATAAAGAAGATTTTGAGAACTGTTTAATGTGAGCAAATACAACAACGCATTAACACATTTGATGGTTGTTTAGGAAGAAATTGCTTCAAGCTATTTCGAAATCACCGACGGTTCATGTACCAAATTAAGAACATAAAATTAACTCTCGCATAATCTCCATCAGTATTTTGCTCGTAATTTTATGCAATGATTTAAAAAATGTTTGCGTGTCATTAATCAAAACTCCTCTCAATTTCTTACATCAGAATGCAGATGCATTCCGAGGAAAAATATTTTCAAATATCATGCAATTGACCACATCCGAACTAATTACCGAGGACTTTCAAATCATCTTCTGGTTTTAAACAGAAATTTGTGTCAAAGTTAAGACGTTTTATTTTAATTTATATACTCATGATTTACTATGTTATATAACATGTAAGAATCTATAGAGAAATTTATACAGATGGAGTTGAAAGTATTTCGAATTGACAACTATTCAATTAATCCCCAGTAGCGCAATCAAAATAATCTAACAAGAGTTTTACTGAATTTTAATAAATAGAGAAACAAAATTCTGAATTAGAAGGAAGCAATGCTATATCTCGAATATTCCTCAGCTCGAATGAAATTTAATAAAAGCCTAAGCGATTGGGATGCAAAATAATGAGTTAAATTTAATCAGATATGAGCAAAATCACAATATTAGAATTGCTTTTAGTGAATGATGTTTGCTATATATTTTGCAAGTCTGCTTATTTAGGAATTACATTTGCGAATTTTACACATGTACAACTTCCATTTATATTAAGAAATTATTGGTTGAAACTAATTATAAATTAATAAATAGATTAGTATGATGATAAAATTTATGTGATATATATTATACATATGATTTTTTCTCAAATAATGTATGTAACCTTAAAATCAATCAATTTTTGAACGAAATTAAAATTTTGTTTGAAAATGTAACATAATATATAATTGTAAGCAAGAATATCATAAGCATTTTAAACACCTACGTGGTTTTATTGCATCCAAATTCTTTCCTTGTAATAGGTGATTAATAACTTGTTCCACATTAACAAAATTAAATTTTCTCAGTTTATAATATAATCGTACAATATTTCTTTATGTGATTCATTATTCAAGGTAATTCAAGGTTTTTAATGGTCTAAAAAGCAACAAGCTTAACAACAAACATAGGATGGTAAAAATTGAAATTTAAGTGTATAAACAATATGAGAACATAGAATAAACAGTATATAAGTGTTCTGGAAACGAATAATGCAATAAAAATTCGTCTACTTTCGTTTTAAAGTCATGCAAGCTAGTGGCGTGAGCAACGGTTGAAGGTAAACTGTTCCAAGTAAAACAGACACGGACAGAGTAAAAATACCTTCTACAGTTCAGGCGGGAATGGGGTACGATCAGCACATATTCATGGGTCTGATAATTCCTCGTATCTCTTCGCGTGAATAAATCATGTAAGGGATGGTTCGGGGTATGGAATGTTTTGTAAAGTAAGATAAGATCTCTTCTGATTCGTCGATAGGGAAAATCGAACAGATTCAGTTGAGCTATCCTTTCTTTATATGGTTTGTTTCGGATGCTGAGAACTAATTTTGTTGAGCGGTGATAGATTCGCTGTATAAGTTCCACATCCCTATTGAGCCACGGAGACCATGGATGCACACCGTATTCCACGACTGGTCTCAAGTATTTATTTATAATCCTTGGGAATATCTTGGGCCAAAATTTCCCAAATACACGTTCGAGTAGATTTGGAACACGTGTTGCTTTTCTAAAGGCACTGTTAGTTTGAAGTGATGTTTTTAAACTGGAGCATATCCAGATACCCAAATCTTTTTCTTCGCTGCAATTTTCAAGGACATGCGAACCTATGTGATATGTGAACTCTACTCGATTCTCCGCATTCATGATCCTGCATTTGTTAAAGTTAAACGGCAGTTTGTTTTTCAACGACCAGCTGTGAAGCGTATCAAGATCCTTTTGTAATAGCAGACAGTCTTCTGGACTACGAATGCTGCGACAAATCTTTATGTCGTCCGCAAATAACGAAATGTTACATCGAATAATTTCCGATATATCATTGACATAAACCAGAAAGAGGATCGGACCAAGGACTGAGCCTTGGGGAACTCCGCTAGTTGCTGTGATTGGTTTGGATAATTCACCATCAACGCGTACCTGGTTAGTGCGATCTGTTAGGTAGTCATTTAGCCATTTCAGCAACTTTCCAGTGATAGCAAGCCTTTCAAGCTTCTGCAGTAATAGGAAATGGTCAACGGGATCGAATGCTTTCGAAATATCTATGTAGCACGCGTGTATTGCTTGTCCTTTATCTACCGATTTTGTCCAATCATCTAGCGTTACCAGTAAATTAGACAAACAGGAATAATTTCGTCTGAATCCATGCTGGTTCCTCGAAAGCAACTGCTTATTCTCGACATGATTCATTAGATCCTCTACAATAAGTCGCTCAAGTAATTTTGAAATCACTGGTAACAGAGTAACGGATCGGTAATTGGAAAAAATCGGAGCGATTTCCACCTTTGTAAATTGGAGAAATTATTCCTCGTTTTCAATCTGTATGAATCTATCCGCTAGCCAATGTTTGCTAGAACAAATAAGTGATTGGTTTCCATAGCAAACTCACAAATTGCTTCAATATTTTCGGGGATATTCCGTCGGCCCCAGGAGACTTTCCGGTTTTAAGATCAAATAAACCTTGGAGGACGCGTTTCTCAGTGACAATTATTTCACTTAGGGCAACCGTGTTTGAAAGTGTTGGATTTGGGCTGGTTATTGCATGTTCTATCGGGTTGAATATCGATGAATTGAACGTGGCTAAAGCATCAGCAGTTTCTGCTGCAGTTGTTGTTGGTCCAGCTGATGTGTTCACGGACGCTACTCCAGGTTTCACCTTAGCTTGATCGTTAACCATACGATAAAGTATTTTGGGGTTTCGCTCCATCATGCTTGATATCACTTTTTGGAAGCACAATTTGTCTTGGATGTCAAATTTGTTAACTTTGTTCCGCAGTAAACGGAATGTTTCCCAGGTCTCGGATGATGGGTTTTGCCGATGGTGTCGCCAAGCACTGTTTCGTACCGTAAACCACTTACGAGTTCGGCTTCTTAATTTAAATTCAAAGTTTTTCCTTGAGTTCCTGAGGACAAATTTGGAGCTCTCATCGATTGAACTTTTGAGATTAGATATTAGCCATATTCAAAATTCATTTAGGTTGCTGGTTTCCGGTTGGCAGTTAAACGTGTTTTTCAGAGCATCACTCAACGTCATAGTGTTGATCCGCCTAACTCTTTTACGGGCATCATTTGTTCTTACAGCTTCAAACAGATAGTCAAACTGGATGACGACGTGATCACTTAGTCCCAGTGGACTTCCGTAAGCAACGTTATCAATGTCATGTTCATTGCTTGTCAGAACGAGATCTAAGAGTGAGGGTAAGTCGTTTCCGCGGTATCGGGTATTACATGTAATGTGGTTATAAAGAGGAATATCGTCAAACAACTCACTGAATGCGCGCTCGAGGGAGTGTTCTGGGTAAATGGTGCTGCTCTGCCGATTCGGTAAATTGAAGTCACCCATAATCAAAAATCCACAAGTGTATCTGGAAGTAACCATGCGAATTTTATCCAGTAGGGCCAGATTGTAAGTTTCCTGTGCAGACGGTAGGCGATATACTACTCCCAACACACTGTCTTCGCCGTTAGCTTAGTCGGACTGAGCACCGGAGTGTATCCCGTAACACGATGTCTGGATCCGTAATCTCACGGCACAGAAGGTTTTGGCTATAATACAAAGCTACTCCTCCTCCTCTGGTTTCACGGTCATGAAGAGTAAGTGACATTCCTGGTAATTGAAGTTCACTTTTTGTTTGCTGAGTCTGCAGCCACGTTTCCGTTACGGTGATGATGTCTGGTGAACATTTAAGAAAAACTGCACACCGTTCACCGATTTTGTTTCCGAGATATTGTGCGTTGGTGTAGATGCATTTCATAGTTGTTTTTCTCAACAAGGATGGGGTGTGGGGAACAAGGCTAGTGGAGTGCAGAATATCTGTTAGGCCGACTCCTCCAGAGTCGGCAACTGAAGGTTTTTTGCTTGCAGGAATGCTTGATCGTTTTGGGGTTGTACTGTTGGAACACACTGATCTATCGTATCAGCTGAATTTTTTTGACAGGTCAACAACCGATTGACTTGGTAGTGTTTCTATTGAACTTAGTGGTGCATCTACCTTTCCAATATGGTGTTTCGATGCACCTAGTCTTATTTCTCGTGGGATTATTCTGCGGCCATTTTTCCAACGAGTTTTAACTGCGTTCAACATATCATTACGCGAAAACGTTATTTTAAGGGGCTTAGGACCGATGCCCTTATAATTCGTAGATCTGGGCATGCGGAACGTGTCCGTCACAGCTACATCATGCAAACCAAGTATATTACTGAAGAATATCAATTGTTACTTATCGTGTTTGCGCTGCACCGCTTTATCAGTTGCTTCATCAGCTTCTGGAACCCCCAAAAGGATTATACTTCGATCATCCCTCTGTTTCGTTTGGTTTCGTTGCTGGTCCTTTCGGGCCCTTTCCCACCAGGGCACATCAGCAAAGATCCTTGCAGTGGTCTCTGAACGCTCCTTACGCAGGAGAAAAGCGGATAGTAAGATGTTTTCAAGATCCCTTTCAGAGTGAACCGTGATTCTAAGCAATCTTGGCTAGTCCAGATTTGAAGAAGTAGGTTTACGACTTAGTCGTATCAATGATAGTGGTTCAACTGGCTCCAAGTCCATGTTGTTGCACAACATTTTTCATTCTTCTTTATCATGCTTTAGCCTGTATTCTAGTAAGGTGGCACTCGTTTCTTTTACGTTGGTGCAAATCACGCTTAGTCCATGGACTGAATGTACACTGTGTGTTTGGCGCTTTCGCTGGTTGCTGGACGTTTCTACTACCTTAGATCGAATGCCTATAGTGTCCACTTTGGAAGTGTTTTGCACCATGAATTTTGGTTTTGAACCTGAAGGTTTTCGCTGATCCTTCGGGTGAGCAGGTGGCTTTGGCTTCGTATCTTTTTGCGGACCAGGGATGTTTTGGGCAGACAGGTCTTTAACATTCGCATTTGTAAAGGTGTCCTTTTGATGAAAAGGACGCTCCTCAAGACACTCCGGCACATTTGCAACAGCTGAACATTCGTTTTGAAAGATCGAAGATTTAGCGTTTATCTGACTGGTATTACCGTCAGTGGTTTCCGATTCATCGAAAAACATACTGGCAAACTGATAATTTTGAGTCTCTATCGATGGTTTCAACGTTTGTATTATAAGCTCTAAGCTCAGCATCCGATCATCCAGGTTGCTTTGCGCAACACTTGTGCGAGCAGTAAAATCTGCGTTTGGTTTAGCTCGACAACCTTGGCACACGTAGCATACACCATACATGTTTTCATCCATCAGGATCGATAGCGCATCCGGGGTCAATGATTTGTCACATTTTGAGTGACATTTGTGGGAGCAGTTTTGACACGTGATAGATTTGACCTTACAACTGAGAACTTTTATGCAGACGACGCATGATTCGCGAACATCAAATTGTTTCATGTCAACGGGGTCAACCAGAAGTACAAATCGGAGCACGAAAATTGATAAAAATCGATACGGCTGCGGTTGTTTTGTGTGTTATTATGCGGAGTTGACAGAAAATGACGGGTTGTCGGAAAATTTCGTCATTCAATTTAGCTGCTAATTTGCCTTTGAGATTTTTGGCGTGAATTTCATATCACGTTGCGTATTTCTCCGAGTAGTTCCCGACAGTGATAAACACTGATGGGGTAATCGAACAGCAGGAACACAAAAGCGATTCCAATAAACGAACAAACTGTAGAAAAATCCACGGTTTACGTACACAAAGAACGACACGTTGCAGATGGATGATTCTTGTATGAATAGATCCAAAGTAGCAAGCTTCAGATAGATATCCAAAAATCAAACCGATCGGATGAAAACCATGAAAGTTATATCCAAAAATATCGGAGGTCAAAATTAATCCAACCGCAAGTCACGTCAAGTTAAAACGTATTTGTATCAACAAGGATTCATGCACTGAATAAGAATTGTTAACTTGTTGAATGCGCTTTCAGAAGCGGTTCTTACAGCAAGATCTGAAAACCAATAAAAGCAACTGGTAAATAAGGTACTGCCTGTAATCACGGCGAAGATGTGAAACACTGGACAGGATTTCTTCAACTGACGTTCTTCCAGACTATTGTCGAGACTGTACCAATTTTTTTACTCAACAATTTTTCTGTCACATTTTGTCTTCTGATGCACCAAGTGGGATTGTGGCGACCGTTCAAACAACAATCAATCGATAGTAATCAACAATTTCTTAGATTTTCTTATTCCCGTGGATGTATGTTCCCTCTTCAATCTTCTCAACCAACCTTTCCGTAAAAACATGAATTTATGCATATATAATTTATTTATTATTTTTTATGACAACTTCATTACAATACGCACCACATTTTCCATAATTACCTTCCATTCCTGTTCTTCATTTTTTTCGTGCATCCTTGCCATTCGTAAATCTTGACATAATTTAAATGAAATGTTATTTCTATTAGACATTGAAAATTTTTCTTACATACTGTATATTCATTTCCTTTATTGAACGGAAAAATGTTTAAAAATCCCGCTCATTCGGTCACTTGCACTGTTCTATTTTCTTTTGCTTTTCAAATTTTGATAAACTGATCATGTATTGCATGCCTTGGATATCCAAAAATATATATTATTATTATTATTATTAGTAACTCTTCTAAATCACTCAACGATGAGGAGCGATAAAATGGTTTTCACATGTAACGGCCAAAATACTTGTAACATGAAACGACATTTCCGTACGTGTTTGACATTTATAGTTGACTTCAA
>JACCGJ010009388.1:0-18141 GCA_013407085.1 Atriophallophorus winterbourni | reverse complement strand
AAATCTCCGTTGGATCAACCGCTACAAATTGGTGAGCCCCGAACATTTTTCTTTTTGAAATTTTCGTTCGTACCATATACTCCCATTTATTTTGATTTTGCTGTCATATATATTTTTCATTTACTAAATGGATCTTAAATCAGCATTTTCTGATACGCCATCTGAGGATATTTCTACAGACGTTATGTCACACTTTAGTCTTCCCTCTTTTGGTATGAACGACCCTCGCCTCTGGTTCGCACAGATAGAAGCACTTTTCGAGTCTTACCGCGTAAACACTCAACGATCCCAGTATAATCGTGTAGTTGGTATGTTGCCATCGTCAGTCGCAAAGGAGGTTGCTGATTTAATTTACAACCGCCCTGCTGATTATCCGTACGATGCACTTAAACATGCCATTATCTCACGTACTTCATCTACTGACGAGCAAAACCTACGGAAACTTTTGTCCGGTTTAGAAATGGGTGATCACACTCCCTCGCAACACCTGCGACACATGCTTCAATTACCAGGAGACAGGCCTGTTGATGACAATATCATTCGTGAATTATGGCAGCAGAGTCTCACAGACGACGTCCGCAAAGTCTTAGCCATTATGGACAAGCACACCAGTCTCCAGCACTTGGCACGCATTGCAGACGAAGTTCACGATATCTCGCACAGCGTTAGCTTGTCTCACGTCAGACACACCACTGACGCGCATAAAAGCATCCCTGTCCAAAATGATTTTGAAGAGTTAAAATCGATGTTCCATTCCTTGTCATTGCAAGTACAGAACATCGCACCATCTCGTAGTAACTCACGAAATCATCATCCTCGTCAGCCCAAGAAACGATCCACTAGTCGTTCTAACGGACCGCGAAGTCAGACAGCAGACGCAGCAGCTCTGTCTGGCACCCTCCAAAGCAGACTTTTCTACGTTAACGACCGGGCTACTAAAATGCGATTCCTCATCGACACTGGTGCTGAGATTAGCGTTGTCCCACCATCCATTGAGGAACACAAGAGCCCTTCGTCAATGACATTGCAGGCGGCAAACGGCACGAAAATTTCCACTTTCGGCCAAAGATCACTTTCTGTCGAATTGAGTCTACGACGCGACTCTTGATGGATTTTCACGCTGGCTGATGTCAAAGTACCGAATCTGGGAGCAGATTTCCTCTCACATTTTGATCTTTCAGTCAATTTAGCTAAACGAAAGCTTATTGATAATTTGACAAAGATCAACTCCTTTGGTAATTCCTACGATTCCCCTATTCGAACCATTCGTGTACTCACCCCTGACATCCCATCTGCGTTCAGTGACTTACTGAAAGAATTTTCGGAAGTTTTCAAACCCTGTACACAAGCTGCGGTCGTTAAACATAACGTTAAACACCACATTGTGACCCGTGGTCCTCCAGTGCTTAGCAAGCCCCGTCGTTTGGCTCCAAACAAGTTCGATGTAGCGAAACGTGAGTTTGAACATATGCTCGAACTGGGAATTATCCGGCCATCCAAATCGCCTTATGCAAGCCCCCTTCATATGGTGGAGAAAAATAAATCTGATGCTTGGCGACCATGCGGTGATTACCGTTCCCTTAACAGAGTTACTGTTCCCGATCGTTACCCCATTCCCCATATTCATGACTTTGCACTTTCATTACAAGGAAAGACAGTATTTTCTAAACTAGATTTGGTGCGTGCTTATCACCAGATACCTGTCGCCGACGAAGATATCCCTAAAACAGCTATTACCACACCTTTTGGTCTTTTCTAATTTTTAAAAATGCCCTTTGGTTTACGCAATGCTGCTCAAACCTTCCAGAGATTTATGGACCAAGTTTTCCAGGGATTATCTTTTGTGCATGTCTACATTGATGACGTCCTGATCGCCAGTTCTTCTCAACAGGAACATGCAGAACATCTGCATGCTGTTTTTCAGCGACTTTCACAATTCGGCGTTGTGGTTAACCCTGATAAATGCCTTTTTGCTGTCGCTTCCCTCGAAATCTTAGGACATCATGTCGATCAAAACGGAATTCGCCCTGTGCTTGATAAAATTTCGTCCATCAATGATTATCCATGTCCCACCTCGCTTCGACAGTTACGTCGATTTCTCGATTTAGTTAATTATTACAGAAGATTTATTCCAAACTGTGCTAACATCGCTCAACCGATGACTGATTTGTTACGCGGAACGGAACGACAATTTAAAATGAATGCAGATGCTGCTGAATCGTTTCAGCGATTGAAATCTGCACTGAAAGAAGCATCTACGTTATCCTACATGTCCAGGAATCCCAACGCTCCGCTTTCACTTGCCACCGATGCATCACAAGCAGCAGTCAGCGCTGTCCTGCAGCAAAGTATTGACGGTGTTACTAAACCGCTTGCATTCTTTTCTCGTCATCTACAACCCGCCCGAACCCGCTATAGCACATTTGGCCGCGAATTGTTAGCTATATATTATGCTGTTCGTCATTTTAGATATTTGCTTGAAGGTCGTGATTTCATTGTTTGGATCGACCACAAACCTCTCACTTTTGCGTTGTCCGCCACAGCTGATAGATATTCACCACGTGAGATACGTCATCTTGACTATATTTCTCAATTTACGAGTGACATTCGCTATCTATCTGCTTCGTCGAACACAGTTGCCGATGCATTTTCTCGCATGCAACTCACAGAACTCAGTCGATCGAACTTTGATCTCACGCAGCTAGCAGAGGCTCAGCAACATGACAGTGACATGCAGCACTACCAATCTTCGTCATCCCTCCGAGTCCAACGTATTCGCATTCCCAACTCCAGTTTGACTGTTTTGTGTGATTTTTCCAACGAACATCCCCGTCCTTTAGTACCGAAATTACTTAGGAAATCCATTTTTGAACATTTTTATTCCGTTTCCAACGTTTTCAGCACGTTTATCTCGACATTGTCGGTCCTCTGGCTATCTCTAATGGTTTCACCCACATTTTAACTTGTGTTGACCGTTTCAGCCGCTGGCCTATAGCCATTCCCATTACCGGTATTACAGCTGAGACCGTAGCGAAAAACTTTCTACAATACTGGATAAGTAATTACGGTGTTCCATCTACTATTACTACTGATCGTGGATCACAGTTCCAATCTACCCTTTTTCGTGAGTTGACTATACTCCTCGGCTCTAACCACATCAAAACGACAGCCTATCATCCTTGCGCGAACGGACTTGTTGAACGGTTCCATCGACAGCTGAAAGCAGCATTGATGTCACATGGTAATACCGAAAACTGGGCAGAGAACCTTCCAGTGATTCTTCTTGGTATACGTGCTACCGTCAAAGAAGATCTCGGATGTTCTGCAGCAGAGTTAGTTTACGGCACACCACTCCGTCTCCCAGGTGAATTGATCGCATCCCCTGACGTTGCAGCTGACATTACTATTCCCCACTATGTCAATCGCTTACGCTCTTTCATGCGTCAATTACGTGCCACCCCCACTCGCCCATACACCCGTAACGTTTACTTACCGAGTGATTTGCATTCATGCTCTTTTGTTTTTGTTCGAACTGATCATACGCGCAAACCCCTGCAAGCCCCATACACCGGTCCCTTCAAAGTCGTTAGCCGCAGTGACAAATACTTCGTCATCGAACGAAATGGTTCTCGAGATACTGTTGCAATTGATCGATTGAAAGCAGCTTTTATCGAACCAGTCTGCGACGAAACACCGCCTCCAGACGTTCACCCCCAAGTGGTACCCCGGATGTTGACCTTTTCCCTTCAACCCCACCCACTTCTCAGTCGACCCAATCAACCCAACCATGTAAACTCTCTCTTCCATCATCTGACTCACCCTCTCCAATTCACAAAACTCGATCAGGCCGGAGAGTCAGGTGGCCTGCAAACCTTGCAGACTACGCTGATTAACTATATTTTCGTTTCGAGCGTTTCACTCTCTTCTAACGCTCTAGGGAGGGAGTATTATGGTGTTTTCATTATTGTATATTTTATTACAATAACCCTGCATATTTCATTATTGTTTTGTTTTAATGATACATGTAAATATGTACACAATTTGAATATACAATTCACGCCGCGCTCGTGTTCTGCTTTGGGACAAGTATATCGCGTGTGACTGCCTGGGATTTTTATGCTGTTATTCGTTGCGAACTGTGTTCCGGTTTATTGCGTTCAATAACCAGAGACGCACTTTGTTAGTGGTGAAATCTCCGTTGGATCAACCGCTACAGCTTCTGATATTTCCTATCAGTTGACAAATTGTTTTCCTTTTTATTTCCACTCAAGAGGACCGATTCATATTATTTATTCTTACATATTTTTGTACCTATATTTGAACTATGTGGTTATTGTAGAGTTGAACGCTTTTAAACCATAAATTTGGAATCTGGAAGCTTGAATACGCCTATCAATATGATGCGTATCATACGTGCTTTTCTCATTCAAACGTTATTGCTTTGGTTTGTAGTAGAATTCGTTAGGTAGGTTGAGTGTACTACCGTACACCATTTCGGCAGCAGAGCAACCCATGTCTTCTTTTACGGTGGTACGAATACCAAGAATCATCAAGGGCAGTGACTCGTACCAACGTTCTGAATTCCCGTGACTCATGATTGTGGCTTTGATTCGCCAGTGAAATCTCTCGACTCAGCCGTTTGAAGAAGGATGGTTGGCTGTACCCCGTATGTGCTTCGTACCGAGTGTTCTTTCCAGTTCCAGAAAAAGCGTTGACTGAAATTGGCAACCTCTGTCAGTGGTATTAGTATTCGGTACACCAAAGTTGCTGATCCAATTTTAGACGAATGCTTTCGCAAATGTTTCAGCACTGATATCAGGGATGGCTACAGCCAATAATAAAACGGTCGACACGGGTAAATATTCAAGATTCAAGAATTTATGGTCACAAAAAAGCACATAGCGTTACAATTACCATATCATAGTAAATATTCGTTTAAAAAAAGGTATAAAAAACAATTTTAGTATGTCAGTGGAGTCAAGTAATATGCTTACCCTGAGTCAATACGCAGGCATCGTCAAATCATTATGTAACAAATAATTGTCCAAGTTTCGAGGGAGAGGTGATAATTGCTTCGGTAAGGGCATTCCACAGGAAACAGACACGTACCGAATAGAAATATCGGCGACAGTTAGTACGAGAATGGGAAATTTGTAGTGCCGCTGAGTTGCTACGTCTAATTCCTGACTCACGGTATTTGAACAAATGTTTGAGTGGATGATCTGGAGTATTCAATATTTTGTAAGTAATGATAACGTCACTCGGAAGTCAACGTTGAAGTGGAGTGGAGAGCTTTAGCTTTTTCAACCTTTCCTCGTATGTAAGGTCTCGAAAACCCTGCACGAGTTCGGTTGTACGATGATATATCCTGTAAAGCAAGAATATATCTTTTCCATCCACGGAGTCCATGCTTTCGATGCATGTTCCATTGTGGGAATTAAGTAGGTCTTCATGATGCTTAGCAACGTTCCAGGCGTAAAGGTTCTGAAGATCTGTCGCAGCATACCTAGAAGCTTTGAAGCACGCTTGTAAATGACCACACAATGTACGCTGTTATTTATGCTGCCACAGATCCAGACTCCAATATCCTTCTTCGAGTCGGTCCAGCTCAAAATCGTCTGCTCAAAGTGATATTCGTACTGAAATGGCTTACCGATTTGCAGTAACTTGCATTTTTGAAAATTGAACGGCAGTTTATTTCTAACTGACCATTCGTGTAGTGCATCTAAATCACTTCGCAGTTTTACGCAGTCTGCAGTTGATTTTATTCGCATCCAAAGTTTAACATAATCCGCAAAACAAGCTACCTTGCATGAGAGCCTGTCAGGTTAATCATTAATGTGAACTGAGAAAATCACTGGTCTGAGGACGGAAACTTGCGGTACACCACTGAAGGTATCAATAGCTCGTGATTGTACCTCGTTAACTCGAACGGTTGCCTTTCGCCCATTGAGGAAGCCTTCGAAACATACGAGTAGCTGCCTGTCAATACCAATCTGTTTAAGCTTTTGTGGCAACAGGAAGTGATCAACGCTGACGAAAACTATCGACATATCCAGATAGCACGAGTGCATACTGTCTCCTGCGTCAACCGTTTGGGTCCAATCGTTTAATACCGTCAGCATGTTTGTCAAGCATGAGCGAGCTTTACGAAACCCATGCTGGGCGACAGATAGTATATTTTGTGATTCCAAGTGATGAAGTATAATTTCCGTCACTATGCGCTCCATAACTTTGGATATCACGGGGATTAGGGTGACAGGACGGTAGTTCGCGGGATCTGAACGGCTACCACCCTTATAAATTAGTGAAATTAACCCTGTCTTCCACTCTGTTGGCACCACTCCTTCGGTTACTGAATGTTGAAACAATTGGCATAGAGGTTCACACAGCTGCTGGTCACAGGATTTTAGTAGTGCTGGTGTTATTCCATCGGCTCCAGGAGATTTCCTAGGGTTCAGTCGACACAAGTGTCTTCGTATATCGCTGAATTAATCGCAATATCATTCAGTTGTTGAGATAAAATCGATGTCAGTAATTTCTCATTCGCCCTAACCGTTATCGGGTTAAACAATTTTGCATAAAATTGAGCGAGATTATCAGACGTTTCCTTTGCTGTGACTGTTAATCCATTCTCAGAAACAACAGGAAACACCCCTGGTTTCACACTGGGCCGAGCATTGACAATGCGATAGAGAAGTTTAGGGTTTTCTTCCATTTTCAAAGACAGAGAGCGATGGTAATATTGCTTGTCCTCTTTGACGAGAGCATTCACTTTGTTACGAATTTTATAAAATTGCTGCCTAGAGGCATCAGTTCTGGTCTTTCGGAGTTCAGTCCAAGCAAAGTTTCGTTTTCCGAGCCATTTTTTATGCGAATGCGAAGCTTAAATCGGAAGTCACTTGCCCGTCGTTCATCAACAAATCGCGAATTATGATCTATGTTTGACTAAAGTATTTTCGTGAGCGCACTGCTATGTGTTTCGGTGTTGTGCTGATCAAGGTCTTCCCAATTTACTAGCTCTAGCGATCAACGTCGATCTTTCTGAATTGTTTGGCGGCCGCACAAACTTGTCTAGCACTGCAAGCAAACTCAAAGGCTAGCGCCAGATGATCACTTCGACCGAGGGGCGCAATGTACTCAACACCCTCAACTGCTGTTTTCTCTGAAGTAAAGATTAGATCCAAAATAGATGGCAACTCTGATCCTATTCTATGAGTAAAGTCAAACACATGATTATGCAGTGGAATCATGTCGATCACCTCACGAAATTTGTGATCAAATGTGTGTAGAGGGTGATCGGATCTGGCAAAGAGATGAGGAAGATTGAAGTCCCCGATGAGTAGTAATTGCGAGCTACGCTTCTCTCCGGCGTAATTTAGCGCTTGTAATAACCTGTCATTTTGAGTATCATTCGAGGCTGGAGGGCGATATATGATTCCAAGAATGCAATCGTCCTGTGACACATTCGTGAGACTGCACCAGAGGGTATCTTCGAAATCAAGTCTTGGATCGTGAATTTTCATGCACTGAAGCCGTTCGTGACAGTATAAAGCCACACCACCACCTTTTCTTGGGCGATCGTTCCGTATTAGCATCATGTTGGGGATTGAGAGTTCACTTTCAGTCATACAGGATTGAAACCAGGTTTCAGTAACAGCAACGAGGTCTGGCGTGTATCGTTTGCACAGCTCGGTCAGTTCAGTCAATTTGTTGAACAAACTTTGAGCATTGGTATAGATGCATTTAAGTGAGTTTTTAGAATGTAACACCGAGTCAGTATTAGTATTTATTGGTCCGACGATGTTGACGTCGGACCGAGATCGTTTTTTGAAGCAATTTGAAGTAATTTCGCGGGCGAATTTGCACCAGTCTCGGATAATTGCGTAATTAAAGGCTCCAGGTGGACCTCAACAGCGGCTTTTGAGTTGCACAGTCTAACGTTTTCAGGTAACCTGTTTCTGTTCACTTTTAGCTTGCTTCGAACATCATCCGCCATGCTACTTGAAAGAAACGTAACCTTAAGTGGATTTGCCCCTTTCCCGTGATAGTTTGGCGAACGAGGTATTCTGTATGTGTCGACAACTACAGAATTTCGGGAACCGATATTTTCGGCTATAAATGACCATTGTTTACGGTCGTGCTCTTTGTTTTCGAAGCCCGTTGTGGCGCCCGAATTTTCTGGAACGTCAAGCAAAATAATACTCCTTGGTGCTGTTTGATCCCGCCTATTCGGTGCTTTTGACCTTGCCCACCAAGGTACGTCAGCATATATACGGTTTGGTAAGTCGCTTTGCGTTTGGAGCAAATACTAATTTAGTAGGATATTTTCAATGTCTTTTTCGTTGACGAAATTGATTTTTAGCAGACGTGGCTTATCTTGATTCGGGGATTTCGGATGACGAGTTATTAGACTTACTGACACGAAGTGTATACTATCTAGGCCGATTCGATTACAAATGCCGAACCAGTTTTCACGGTCACGCTTTTACCTTTCTTGAAAGAGCGTCACCTCTGACTCAGGAATATTGGTGCATATTACACTTAAATTTTTATGCGTTTTATCGAATTTTTCTACTCCCTGTGATATAGAATCGTTTTGCTTTGAACTTCCTCTTTTGCCTGAGGTTTAGGGCTCAGTTCTAACGCCGAACACCTATCACTATATCAATATATTCACTACCAATATACAAGAGCAACTATTGGAGACAGCTAAAGGACCAAAGAGATTCAAGTGAACCTGCTGAAAGCGCTCAGTAGCAGGTGGAAATATACCAGAGGAGCTGATGGTGTGACGTTGGACTTTGCTCCGTTGACACCGGAGGCAACTCTTGGTCAAAAGTTGAATGATTTGTGCACGTCAGACCAGAGATAACTAGAGCTGATCAGCTTTTGAGTAGCTTTTACTCCGGGAAGTGATAAACCATGTAAATGCTCAAATACTGTACGTCTCAAATTTGAAGGGACAATTGGATGGATGGATGGATGGATGGGCTTTGCCAGTAGACATGACACAAACCAGATAAGAATTGGAATTAGGTATCGGAATACGGCAGATTTAACCCGATTCCAACCGATTGATTACAAGTCATTTTGCTGCGAACGTTGACTCGCAGACTTAACGTTACAATCGTATACTGACGGAAAACTGTTCTATATTTTAGTTAGTCCATAGGTCTTCACATAAAATATTACCGTATAAAATTCTCACGCGAAATGTTTATAAATCCGAGAAAATATTTAGAACTTTAATCCTAACGAAAGTGTGTTTCGCCCTACTATTTGTAACTTAATTCCGTTTGTTTTCAAATATTAACTTGTCAGTATAACTTATTCCGTTATTCATTTTGTGTGTATACTAAAATACAATTCGAAATATATCGCTTCATCAGAAAATACATAATTATTCACAATTGTTAAGTATTCAAGGCTTATACATTCAAACTGTTTTTAAGCGGCGTAATAAAATAACAACGGATTATTTGAATAAGGAAGGCATTTAAAACGTTTGTCATAGTATACTTCCTTGCGCAATATTGAAATCTTATGTGGTGATGCATTTACACAAATAAATATTTAAAGATTATCATTTCCTGTTAATACTCGATTCACCGAGAGATAAGTAATAAAGTGGTGCAAAATAATGTGAATGTAATTACTTAACAACTGAAAGTACATCAAGAGAGCGCATGACAATGAGCGATGATTGTTTGTTTAGATTTGCATAGAAATGAATAAAATATATTTGATTGTTGATCTGAAATTCATTGAAATAGCTTCATATAATTCAACTTCAGGTCTTCATGTTTGAGACAGTGTTCCAACTGGAGATGAGAGGGAATTTTTAAAGTATACGCATGTAAATATTAAATCATGACTATGTCGTTTATAATTAATAAGTCATAATTTGCCTAAGTGCGGAGGCCATGGCCGCATTGAATAATATGCAGAGATGAGAAATGAGACAGTAATTGTCACTCCTAAAGATAATTTCGGTAGGTTCTCAATACAGACCATTCCCTGCATTATAAATATGTGAATCAGACCCACAATGGAATATGCAGTTCAAACGTGATCGCCAAGGCCTAAAAAGATGTTGCGACTTTGCTACCATAATTGTCGCCGGATTACGCCGGAAACCATGAAATAAGCGAAGTAAAACCCTGAATTTATTCGATTATACACGTCGTCGTCTCAGGGGGATTTGAATTTGGTTTACAATATTTTGAATGCCGCAAATCACCCTTTACAATGCTTATTTGATCTACGTGGCTCGCATAAGACAAGAGCTCACGCATTTATTCTAACTGTCCATCACTCGAGACTCAGCTGTAGACGACATTTTGTTGCGTGTGCGTTTGTTTTATTTGGTACCCGATTATGTTGTAAACTCATCAAATCAGCAGATTTGCAAGAAATGTCATGATGATTTTTGAACCTTAACCCGTGCATCGAAGAAAACTATACATCTCGACCCAATGCATCTACATTTGTCATCCCACCAATCGAAAACAAATTTTGCACTCTGATTTTTTCCTGATTCTTGAACAACTCAGTAAGCAACCAAATCCCGTTTTGGCTTATTATAATATTCGTAGTTCCGGTATAATTCTGTGGTTTTTTGTAAAGCTATATGCTTTTTAGACCATTAAAATTGAATTGAAATGAATTGAATTCATTGTGTATGTTTAAAAAATGGACAAACAAACAAATACAAGCGGGAATCTAGTTAACCACCACCGTTTCAAGGCATACGGATCAAGCTCGTACTGTCCCTACCTGATGCGTGCCAAATGCACGAAACCGGTCGTGGGGCTTGTGTGATTGAACAGGTTGATCGAACACAACTTATTCAACAGTGGAATGAGCATTTGTAACCAAAATTTTGTTCAAATTGCTACGTTTTAATCCACATCTACCATTTATTGGCCAAGTGCTTTTTTAACAAGAGGATCCACAGGTGTTATGTCCTCATTTAATAAAAAATGGTGATGATATTACTCAATTATTATTTCAAGTATTATTTGTACCCATTTAACACACGGGTAGGGCAAACTGCTGTTTGGTATAAATGTCAAAAAGTATTTAACTGAGTAGTTAAAACCGGCAATCCGAACGAAACTGTCCTTGTCACCACAACTTCATTCTTAGGAAATTGCATTCAAATTTTCAAGAAACATTGAAGCATTCGTAGCCAACTTATTGGAGACTAATTAATTAATGCTAGAATAATATCACACTGAGCTATAGATATTCAAAGTAACTGAATTTTTAACCGTTTTCAATCTAACGCTAAATTAATATCTGATTTTCATCAATGTAATCAAAAATCACAGATAAATTGGCATACGATTTGATATACAGTTCTCTATTTCGGAATGATCTACCGACCTAACTGGAGTTTAATTTGTCAACATAAATTGGCTATTAAATATTTGATTTATACTAACTGACAGACCTATGATATTGCTCAATATATAATCACATTGGAAACTGTGATCATATGAGATTCTGACCAGATATTTTGTCATCATTTTTCTTGAAGATTTTCGTTTAAGCACACGTGTTGTACTCTATTGACATGTATGTGAGCACGTGCACTTGATTACATGGCTCATGACCGCATAACTCAAGAGCAGCTTACAATTTGAATCTCTGTTAACCATTTCTCCACTGTTTCAAGATATTTGGACCCTGATGCCATTACTCCTATATGATGAGTGTAAACAACACGAAACCCTATGTAGTGTGCTAGAAATTCACGAAAATGTGAAATTTTCGAATTCATGTAATATTTTGTTAAACCCTAGTTAAAATGAGAATATTATTTGTTGCCTTGATATGGAAGCAAATAAAGCACATCTTGATCAAAGCATATCATATTGTCATTCCAAACGTCTTTATGACAGTGGTCCTTTATTCCTTTTGAATCAAGATATGCTTGCAAAACTTATCTTCTTTTCAAACAGTTACTGTCAAATTGACCTCATTGGTATGATATTTATATTTCCCACGTAATTTTTCAAAACAAGTCTCAGGATAAAATTTCGAATATACTTGAATATCGTTTTGTCCATCTTCTTTAAAAAATCATTTCTATAATATTTAACAATCATTGCCTACGTACTTTGTGGTATAATACTAAAAGGTTGGCTGTTCTGCGTAGCATACTTATCCCAAATCTACCGTATTATCCTTTTTTAGTAAACATTTTCCCTATGTACATTTTAAAATAACAATGTGTTTTTATTTATCGCTTAAACGTGCTATTCGAACTTGAATTTCGGAAGCTCGTCTTGCTTTACCGATGCAAAAGCATAAGCAATTGTTGAAAAACAGCTTCAAAGTGATGAGTTTTGCTGCTAAATGCACACTACATGTTTTGATAACAAGACGCTGTGGTGTGCATGTACTGCAAGTACTGATCTTCGCCAGATGCTCTGTGACTATGGAAAGACTGACTTGAATTTTGCAGTTTTTAAGTGATTCCCAGTTTTTAAAGTTTGAGTCAGGTGTACTTGATTTGCGGTGATAGACTGTAAAAGGTGCTCGATGTGCACAGAAAATGAGCTCCGTACATATGATTGACCGATTTTCGGGTTGTTAGTTGATTTTGCTCTAATGTCCAAGGCTTTGAAATGGATGTCATCAAGTGATTTAATGTTGTATTTCTGTTTCACAGAATTTACTAGTGAACCAAAGACTTAATTGTGTTCATAGTGATAAAAAGTATAGTATTTATTCTAGCTATCCCGAACTTTTCTAGCGAGTTTGACCAAGACTCATGTGACGATGATAAATGTGGGTTTTTCGAAATATGCCGCAGATAGGGTCCGCGCATAAACGTTGACCAACATAATATTGCCAGTACAGCACTTCAGATTTAGACTCCGTTCGTAATCACTCTTACAGGGTTCTGTTACATTTAGTAAGCTTTAATAGTCGCGTCTCATTTAAGGTGCCCTTTAATTCGTTGTTATTGACAGCTAGCGTTTTACGTCTCTCTTGTTCAGAAATCCATCATAAATTCAGTAATCATGATCGGTGTGTTCTACGGTCCGTATTTCAGAGCTGATCCTTTCAAGATTCAAGATTCAAGATTTATGGTTGAAAAAGCTATTAACTTTACAATAACCATAGAGTAGAACTATAGGTACAAGTTTATCTGTGTATAAATAAAATCAAAATCAATGGGACGATGATAGTTTATTAATAGTTGGGGGCAAAATTTGGATTAATCGCAAAGTTTCGACTTGAATATAGATACATTGTTTGAGCATACGTACTAAAAAACTTAATGGGAAGTTGCGGTAAAATGTTACCTGCCTAATGCTTGGTTTTTAATTCTTCTTTCATCCAATGAAAACACCAAACATTACCCAGGCGGTACGTTATTGACTGAGGGCTGCAAGCTTGATGTAAGCAGCATCCATCCAATGTTATCTTATAATCTCTCTCATCATAAAAAATCTTTTTAGTTGCTCAGCACTACGCCAGTTGAGAAGTACCTAATAAACGATATCTTCATATCACACAGAAACGTGTCATTTGTCAAACTTGCTGATGATCAAAAGCCGGTAATCGGTTGCGTTATGTATGTTCGGAAAGGCAAACACCACAATAGATTGAACATTTTCAGCATCTTGATCGGTGATTCTCTATTCGAACATCGTAGTCCGTCGCAAACACTTTATACAATCGAAGCATCAAAGCACACTAACCCTTATCTCACTGTCTCCAGCTGCTGAGACAAACAATCTGAACTCCGTTTTGATGTGGAATCGCGAGAAATTAAAAAATTCATGCATATATCCATGCATTCGTATTTCTTACCGTGAAACTAATTCAACAAATGCAAGAAGCAGAATATAACTCTATAATAGCAATCACTTAGTTGGCAAATCTAATGAAATTTAATGTAAAATTCGGTCGTGAATTAAAAAGTGACTTACCATTTTCGACCTCAAATAAATGACTCTTCGCAAAGTACGGAACTTTCCCGAAGTAAATGAATATTGTGATGATCTTGCCGGTCGGATGTACCCACCTTTTAGTGGAGTGTACATCAAGCTTCTTCGAAAACAGAACACGACTGTGGCAGTGTTCCCCATCAAGCACTCGAATCCAACCATCTGGTTTCGAAATCTGAACGGGAAGAGACATTTTACCAAAGATGACTGAGCTTACATTGAGCGTAAGCTTGCATTTGATGGCACCTCGCCATGGTTTTTAAAACATTTAACTTTTACACGGAATTTCGAGGTTTGATCCCCACTTAAATGGATTATGAGGCTAGATGTTTGCCCACTAACCGATGATCTGAGATGCTGGAATAATGATTCGGTGGTCGGCCGAGAATCTAAAGTACTGGCTCGATTCGAGGAACGTAGTAAACGTTCTGTCCAAAAACTTGTTGACTCCCCACTTGCTACACAATCACGTTTAGCGTTTTGTGCGAAGTATACTCGAGATGAGCGTCAACTTTGCAAGCCACTGTGGCCTACTGATTATGTGGTTGAATAATTACACGTGGGTAGACATGATTCGTTAATTTTTTACTAGCAAATTCTAAAAGTAACAAAAGCGGAATTATGAAATTAAATAGTTGTTTAAGAGAGATACACCAAGATTAAGCGTGCAATAAGATGTATAAAATTAACTTGATCTTAGATGAAAAAAGTCCCTCGTGTATATTTATATTCTCAGCAACAAGCATATTCCAGTTTCACTATTTAAGAGCAGAAAATTATACACTAAACCGGGTTATTACGATTCCAAAATCAAAATTCAAAAGAGCATTAGGCAGACTCTCACATTTATACCAACAATATTACAATGCTCATATTTTTTATTGTAAATGAAAACACTGTGATTTCCTACTTACTTTCTTCAAAGTTGGCATAACGAGAGAAACAATCTCTCCAGGTTGAGTTTCCACTTTAAAAATACACAATCGCACGTTATCTGGAAATATGTCCAAGCTGATTTTCCTGGTTTTCTTAGTAAAAAACCCACTGCAGTAATCTAAGGATAAAAAATTTCGGAAATTATTTGGATTCGAGATACAGCATTATTTAATTGTTGGTAAATGTTTCATATATTTTAAATTTCCTGCTCTACGTGTCACAGGAAGTGTTCCACCTTGGGGCTTATAATACCAGATCGTTTAAATTGTGGGATTTACATTGGTGTTATAATAACACAGAATTGACTCACACCCGATTACGGTAATGCGTGGTTGTGAGGCAGCCACTCCAAAGTGGTTATAAAATGAGTTAGTAAGAGATAAGGGATTAAAAAGCATGCAGGTAGGTGCATAAATTGATCTTTACCAAGCCAATGTATCTTAACAAGCTCAGCGCCCAACATGGCCTGTGCAATTATTGTGCAAATTAAGATATTTAGAATATTCATTAGATATTATCAACAAGATTTCATGGCAAAATACTTGTTCACTATGTTGCTGGCCTCCTTCAGTCGATGTCGACCATGGATGTACATCACAATCGCATGAAGTTTTATGTTCTACAGCTTTTTGAATGTTCAGTATAACTTGTAGCATATAAAATACTAGCCTTTAAACTGATATATAAGATTTTTATGATTTCTTACTCTAAATCACATCCAAGAATAAAATAATTATTTATTTATTTAGCATCGCTACATGATATCAAACATTAGTTCCTAATTTTTAATAAGCTGCTTGGTGGATAATTCATTTTATTTACTCACGTTGAGACCAGTTACCTGCAATTAAAAATAGTAAAAACGGTGTAAATACTAGTGATAAACATAGGGATCTGGATCTGAGAAGGTAATGAAGAAATTCACCTTTGTATTAAATTACTCGTGCGGAAAATCGAATCCTTATATTCCAAACATCTTAATCACGAGCCTCATCAAAAAGATCATTTGCTTGCATTTCCATCCCACGTACACAAACCACGACTGGTTTCATGCTGTTTTCACTCATCAGGTAAGGATAATAGGATCAGGATCCACATGCGCTTGAAACATGGGAAGAATGGTAAAAAAGTCGCGCTTGTATGCCACTGTTAGGTAAGGTTGGTACGAACAACCTGTTCAATCACATGAGCCTGCAATCATGTAGACTTGGTTTGAACCCATGACCATGAAAAAAATGCTCATTTGCAGTCTACATGAGTGTGGGCTCATGCGATTGTACAGGTTGGTCGTACCAACATTATCCAACAGTGACATACAGGCGCAACTTGTTTACGAGCCTTGTCGTTTTAACCGAAATAGCCAACGTTTGGATATTCGATCCACAAACGAAGGAAAAATGTTGTCAGAATGCTTAGTGCGCGTCACACAGATGATTTCCTTATCAATGTCAGCCCACTGAAAACCACCGACCGGTTTCCTGTTTCGCTTTTATTAGCCAGTCCCTCTGCTGTACATGGTGCTGTGTTGTTAAAGTTATTTTCCCATTATTGTTAATAGCCATTTAACTCATGGGGATTGAGAAAAATTCGAGTGAACAAATTATTTCAAATGTGCACAAATTCCACGTGGTTCGAATAAAATGTCAAATGCTTGAAAATCGACTTTTTCTACTCTATATCACGTGGCTCGTTGGGCAGTGACCTTTTGAGAAATTGTGAGTCAATTTCATTTGCATTTTACTAACATAGGAATGATGATGAGAGCATCAAAGGAAATGTCCAATCTTTCATTAAACATGCGAATCCTTTATCAGCAATTCCAAACTAAATAAGTATTTAAATCTAAACTCACCAACGATTGGAATTCCTATTACTTTTTTGGCTGAAATTCAGAAGAAACAAGCATTAAACTTTGAACGGCGGGGAATTATCAGTATTTGAAATTCCGAAAATACAATCCTTTGAAGAAGAACAAGTTTTCCTTTGAAGTAATGCGTTAAATTGCTGTTAGTCTACAACAGCATACCGAATTCAGAACTTAGACTGATTTCTATGTGGTGAAAATGTCTACGACCAATAAAGTAATGACCCTGATGATAGAAAATATGATAAAATTGTCAAAAGTATTTTAAAACAGTTTTCTAGAAACGTTTTGCCTATGACACAGAAGCCACCGTGATGACACTCGTGGTAATCTGAACAAAAAAGTTGAAAAATTGCCTTTCAATTCTTCATGTTGTATTGAATTCAAGTTTTCGCAGTGGCTTTAAATCACGCAGGAAAAATCAAAGATTTATCGGCCTGTTTGAAGAATTACCTCACGCACAGGACACATGTAACTATCGAAGCTTCAAATAATGGTGCATTGCAAAACGTATCAGCATTTTTACTCCATCTACTTATCCGCGAAACGTTTCCTACTTTTATCATTCAATATCTCGAGATGGAACGAATACGTTCTACACACAATGCTGTTAGCCTCCTTCGGCCGATGTCGACCATCGATGTACATCACAATCGCATAATTTTTATGTTCCACAGCTTTTCGAATAACTAAACATTCTGATTCGGGAGGAACAATCTCTCCCGCAGCGCTAGCAAAGATTGGCAGAACACGGTTGATAGGCGTCAGTTGCACACAATGTAGAAGCCAGTATATTTCGGTTGTTACCTTTACCGGCGAGCAGCTTATCATCCTGGAGACCTACTCGGTTTAGTTATCCCAGATTGTAAAACCGCCGAGAAGGAAATATTCATTAACAAAGTTAACCTTCGCGCTTCACAAGCCTCAAAGTTTCAGCAAGAAAACTCAATTTTGACTCCAAATGTTTTCATGGGATGTGTGATGCACGATGGAGATTGATTTTAAGCGGCGATGCTTCAACAGGTAAAATTTCATAGCGATTGAAGGTGAATAATTTAAATGCAAATCTTTAAAACACTACGGATAATTTTGCAAAAATTCATGTTTATTATTAATAATATTATTATTATTTGATATTATTATTATTATCTTGTTTTTTCAAGCTGCAGAACAGCAGATAATCCTCTCGACTGCTGTAAGTAGATCATGCCAATAGAGTGCTAATAACATCCGCCGGCTGTGAAATGCCTATCACTGTGACCGCTGCCGAGGATATGGTTCCTCTCGAGTCGGACTGTTTGGTTATTTGAAAAAGTTTGAAATGTACATCTATGGTTGATGTCAACCGAAGTAGGCCAACAAACAAAACAC
>JACCGJ010009387.1:0-16640 GCA_013407085.1 Atriophallophorus winterbourni | reverse complement strand
ATAGGGTTCGTACAACGAACCACGATGTTCAGACACAGAATCACAAGGTGATTCTTGGCCAAAGCACTCAAGGCGCTTGTGGATGACCAAAGTAATTTGTTGCTCACATCCCCATCCCTTACACACCACTACCGGTTTCTGGCTGTTGCCGTCGTCAGGTGGAGACAGTAAGATCAGGTTCAGTGAGCCTTGAAACATTGGATTAAAGGTAAACAAGATTATACTTGTATGCCAACTGTTATATAGGGTTCGTACAACGAACCACGATGTTCAGACACAGAATCACACAGTGATTCTTGGTCAAAGCACTCAAGGCGCTTGTGGATGACCAAAGTAATGTGTTGCTCACATCCCCATCCCTTACACACCACTACCGGTTTCTGGCTGTTTGCCGTCTTCAGGTGGAGACAGTAAGATCAGGTTCAGTGAGCCTTGAAACAGTGGATTAAAGGTAAACAAGATTATACTTGTATGCCAACTGTTATATAGGGTTCGTACAACGAACCACGATGTTCAGACACAGAATCACAAAGTGATTCTTGGTCCAAGCACTCAAGGCGCTTATGGATAACCAAAGTAATGTGTTCTCACATCCCCATCCCTTACACACCACTACCGGTTTCTGGCTGATTGACGTCGTCAGGTTGAGACAGTAAGATCAGGTTCAGTGAGCCTTGAAACAGTGGATTAAAGGTAAACAAGATTATTGTTGTATGCCAACTGTTATATAGGGTTCGTACAACGAACCACGATGTTCAGACACAGAATCACAAAGTGCTTCTTGGTCAAAGCACTCAAGGCGCTTGTGGATGACCAAAGTAATGTGTTGCTCACATCCCCATCCCTTACACACCACTACCGGTTTCTGGCTGTTTGCCGTCGTCAGGTGGAGACAGTAAGATCAGGTTCAGTGAGCCTTGAAACAGTGGATTAAAGGTAAACAAGATATACTTGTATGCCAACTGTTATATAGGGTTCGTACAACGAACCACGATGTTCAGACACAGAATCACAAAGTGATTCTTGGTCAAAGCACTCAAGGCGCTTGTGGCTGACCAAAGTAATGTGTTGCTCACATCCCCATCCCTTACACACCACTACCGGTTTCTGGCTGTTTGCCGTCGTCAGGTGGAGACAGTAAGATCCGGTTCAGTGAGCCTTGAAACAGTGGATTAAAGGTAAACCAGATTATACTTGGTATCCCAACGTTCTATAGGGTTAAAGTCAACGAACCACGATGTTCAGACACAGAATCACAAAGTGATTCTTGGTCAAATCACTCAATCGCTTTGTGATGACCAAAGTAATTTGTTGCTCACATCCCCATCCCTAACACACCACTACCGGTTTCTGGCTGACTGCCGTCGTCAGGTGGAGACAGTAAGATCAGGTTCAGTGAGCCTTGAAACAGTGGATTAAAGGTATACAAGATTATACTTGAATGCCAACTGTTATATAGGGTTCGTACAACGAACCACGATGTTCAGACACAGAATCACAAAGTTATTCTTGGTCAAAGCACTCAAGGCGCTTGTGGATGACCAAAGTAATGTGTTGCTCACATCCCCATCCCTTACACACCAATACCGGTTTCTGGCTGTTTGCCGTCGTCAGGTGGAGACAGTAAGATCAGGTTCAGTGAGCCTTGAAACAGTGGATAAAGGTAAACAAGGTTATACTTTTATGCCAACTGTTATATGGGGTTCGTACAACGAACCACGATGTTCAGACACGGAATCACAAAGTGATTTGAGTCAAAGCATCAAGGCCGATCTTGTGGATGGACAAAGTCATGTGGTGCTCACATCCAATCCCTTACACACCACACGGTTTCTGGCTTGTTTGCCGTCCGTCAAGGTGGAGATGGAGACAGTAAGATCAGGTTCAGTGAGCCTTGAAACAGTGGATTAAAGGTAAACAAGATTATACGTGTATGCCAACTGTTATATAGGGTTCGTACAACGAACCACGATGTTCAGACACAGAATCACAAAGTGATTATTGGTCAAAGCACTCAAGGCGCTTGTGGATGACCAAAGTAATGTGTTGCTCACATCCCCATCCCTTACACACCACTACCGGTTTCTGGATGTTTGCCGTCGTCAGGTGGAGACAGTAAGATCAGGTTCAGTGAGCCTTGAAACAGTGGATTAAAGGTAAACAAGATTATACTTGTATGCCAACTGTTATATAGGTTTCGTACAACGAACCACGATGGTCAGACACAGAATCACAAAGTGATTCTTGGTCAAAGCACTCAAGGCGCTTGTGGATGACCAAAGTAATGTGTTGCTCACATCCCCATCCCTTACACACCACTACCGGTTTCTGGCTGTTTGCCGTCGTCAGGTCGAGACAGTAAGATCAGGTTCAGTGAGCCTTGAAACAGTGGATTGAAGGTAAACAAGGTTATACTTGTATGCCAACTGTTATATAGGGTTCGTACAACGAACCACGATGTTCAGACACCGAATCACAAAGTGATTCTTGGTCAAAGCATTCAAGGCGCTTATGGATGACCAAAGTAATGTGTTGCTCACATCCCCATCCCTTACACACCACTACCGGTTTCTGGCTGTTTGCCGTCGTCAGGTGGAGACAGTAAGATCAGGTTCAGTGAGCCTTGAAACAGTGGATTTAAGGTAAACAAGATTATACTTGTATGCCAACTGTTATATAGGGTTCGTACAACGAACCACGATGTTCAGACACAGAATCACAAAGTGATTCTTGGTCAAAGCACTCAAGGCGCTTGTGGATGACCAAAGTAATGTGTTGCTCACATCCCCATCCCTTACACACCACTACCGGTTTCAGGCTGTTTGCCATCGTCAGGTGGAGACAGTCAGATCAGGTTCAGTGAGCCTTGAAACAGTGGATTAAAGGTAAACAAGGTTATACTTGTATGCCAACTGTTATATAGGGTTCGTACAACGAACCACGATGTTCAGACACAGAATCACAAAGTGATTCTTGGTCAAAGCACTCAAGGCGCTTGTGGATGACCAAAGTAATGTGTTGCTCACATCCCCATCCCTACACACCACTACCGGTTTCTGGCTGTTTGCCGTCGTCAGGTGGAGACAGTCAGATCAGGTTCAGTGAGCCTTGAAACAGTGGATTAAAGGTAAACAAGATTATACTTGTATGCCAACTGTTATATAGGGTTCGTACAACGAACCACGATGTTCAGACACAGAAACACAAAGTGATTCTTGGTCAAAGCACTCAAGGCGCTTGTGGATGACCAAAGTAATGTGTTGCTCACATCCCCCTCCCTTACACACCACTACCGGTTTCAGGCTGTTTGCCATCGTCAGGTGGAGACAGTAAGATCAGGTTCAGTGAGCCTTTGAACAGGGATTAAAGGTGAAACAAGATTATAATTGTTTATGCCAACTGTTATATAGGGTTCGTACAACGAACCACATGTTCAGACACAGAATCACAAGTGATTCTTGTCAAAGCACCAAGGCGCTGTGGATGACCCAAAGTAATGTGTGCTAACATCCCATAAATGACCACCACTACCGGTGTCTGGATGGTTGCACGGTCGGCTTCAGGTGAAGACAGTAAGATCAGGTTCGTGAGCCTTGAAACAGTGGATTAAAGGTAAACAAGATTATACTTGTATGCCAACTGTTATATAGGGTTCGTACAACGAACCACGATGTTCATACTCAGAATCACAAAGTGATTCTTGGTCAAAGCACTCAAGGCGCTTGTAGATGACCAAAGTAATGTGTTGCTCACATCCCCATCCCTTACACACCACTACCGGTTTCTGGCTGTTTGCCGTCCTCAGGTGGAGACAGTAAGATCAGGTTCAGTGAGCCTCGAAACAGTGGATTAAATGTAAACAAGATTATACTTGTATGCCAACTGTTATATAGGGTTCGTAACAAACGAACACGCTGTTCAGACACAGAATTCACAAGTAGTGATTCTTGGTCAAAAGCACTCAAGGCGCTTGTGATGACCAAAGTAATGGTTGCTCACATCCCCACTTGACAAACCACTACCGGTTTCTGGCTGTTTGCCGTCGTCAGGTGGAGACAGTAAGATCAGGTTCAGTGAGCCTTGAAACAGTGGATTAAAGGTAAACAAGATTATACCTGTATGCCAACTGTTATATAGGGTTCGTACAACGAACCACGATGTTCAGACACAGAATCACAAAGTGATTCTTGGTCAAAGCACTCAAGGCGCTTGTGATGACCAAAGTAATGTGTTGCTCACATCCCCATCCCTTACACACCACTACCGGTTTCTGGCTGTTTGCCGTCGTCAGGTGGAGACAGTAAGATCAGGTTCAGTGAGCCTTGAAACAGTGGATTAAAGGTAAACAAGATTAGACTTGTATGCCAACTGTTATATAGGGTTCGTACAACGAACCACGATGTTCAGACACAGAATCACAAAGTGATTCTTGGTCAAAGCACTCAAGGCGCTTGTGGATGACCAAAGTAATGTGTTGCTCACATCCCCATCCCTTACACACCACTAACGGTTTCTGGCTGTTTGCCGTCGTCAGGTGGAGACAGTAAGATCAGGTTCAGTGAGCCTTGAAACAGTGGATTAAAGGTAAACAAGATTATACTTGTATGCCAACTGTGTATATAGGGGTTCGTACAACGAACCAAGATGTTCGACACAGAATCACAAAGTGATTCTTGGTCCAAAGCAATCCCAAGGCGGCGTGTGGATGACCAAAGTAATGTGTTGCTCACATCCCCTCCCTTACACACCACTACCGGTTTCTGGCTGTTTGCCGTCGTCAGGTGGAGACAGTAAGATCAGGTTCAGTGAGCCTTGAAACAGTGGATTAAAGGAAAACAAGATTATACTTGTATGCCAACTGTTATATAGGGTTCGTACAACGAACCACGATGTTCAGACACAGAATCACAAAGTGATCCTTGGTCAAAGCACTCAAGGCGCTTGTGGATGACCAAAGTAATGTGTTGCTCACATCCCCATCCCTTACACCCCACTACCGGTTTCTGGCTGTTTGCCGTCGTTCAACGGTGGAGACAGAAGATAGGTTCTCAGTGCGCCTTGAATACAACAGTGTGGATTTTTAAAGGTAAAACAAGATTATACTGGTATTTTGCCAATGTTATATAGGGTCGTACACGAACCACGATGTTCAGCACAGAATCACAAAGTGATTCTTGGTTCCAAGCACTCAAGGCGCTTGGGGATTGACCAAAGTAATGTGTTGCTCACATCCCCATCCCTTACACACCATTACCGGTTTCTGGCGGTTTGCCGTCGTCAGGTGGAGACAGTAAGATCAGGTTCAGTGAGCCTTGAAACAGTGGATTAAAGGTAAACAAGATTATACTTGTATGCCAACTGTTATATAGGGTTCGTACAACGAACCACGATGTTCAGACACAGAATCACAAAGTGATTCTTGGTCAACGCACTCAAGGCGCTTGTGGATGACCAAAGTAATGTGTTGCTCACATCCCCATCCCTTACACACCACTACCGGTTTCGGGCTGTTTGCCGTCGTCAGGTGGAGACAGTAAGATCAGGTTCAGTGAGCCTTGAAACAGTGGATTAAAGGTAAACAAGATTATACTTGTATGCCAACTGTTATATAGGGTTCGTACAACGAACCAGGATGTTCAGACACAGAATCACAAAGTGATTCTTGGTCAAAGCACTCAAGGCGCTTGTGGATGACCAAAGTAATGTGTTGCTCACATCCCCATCCCTTACACACCACTACCGGTTTCTGGCTGTTTGCCGTCGTCAGGTGGAGACAGTAAGATCAGGTTCAGTGCGCCTTGAAACAGTGGATTAAAGGTAAACAAGATTATATTTTATGCCAACTGTTTAATATAGGGTTCGTACAACAGAACCCGATGTTCAGACACAGAATCACAAAGTGATCTTGGTCCAAAGCACTCAAGGCGCTTGTGGATGACCAAAGTAATGTGTTGCTCACATCCCCATCCCTAACACCACTACCGGTTTCTGGCTGTTTGCCGTCGTCAGGTGGAGACAGTAAGATCAGGTTCAGTGAGCCTTGAAACAGTGGATTAAAGGTAAACAAGATTATACTTGTATGCCAACTGTTATATAGGGTTCGTACAACGAACCACGATGTTCAGACCCAGAATCACAAAGTGATTCTTGGTCAAAGCACTCAAGGCGCTTGTGGATGACCAAAGTAATGTGTTGCTCACATCCCCATCCCTTACACACCACTACCGGTTTCTGGCTGTTTGCCGTCGTCAGGTGGAGACAGTAAGATCAGGTTCAGTGAGCCTTGGAAAAGTGGATTAAAGGTAAACAAGATTATACTTGTATGCCCACTGTTATATAGGGTTCGTACAACGAACCACGATGTTCAGACACAGAATCACAAAGTGATTCTTGGTCAAAGCACTCAAAGCGCTTGTGGATGACCAAAGTAATGTGTTGCTCACATCCCCATCCCTTACACACCACTACCGGTTTCTGGCCGTTTGCCGTCGTCAGGTGGAGACAGTAAGATCAGGTTCAGTGAGCCTTGAAACGGTGGATTAAAGGTAAACAAGGTTATACTTGAATGCCAACTGTTATATAGGGTTCGTAAAACGAACCACGATGTTCAGACACAGAATCACAAAGTGATTCTTGTCAAAGCACTCAAGGCGCTTGGGATGACCAAGTAACCAATAATGTGTTGCTCCATCCCCATCCCTTACACACCACTACCGGTTTCTGGCTGTTTGCCATTGTCAGGTGGAGACAGTAAGATCAGGTTCAGTGAGCCTTGAAACAGTGGATTAAAGGTAAAACAAGGTTATACTTGTATGCCAACTGTTATATAGGGTTCGTAAAAAACCGAACACGATGTTCAGGACACAGAATCCAAAGTGATTCTTGGTCAAGCACTCAAGGCGCTTTGTGTAATGACCAAAGTTAATGTGTTGCTCACACACCTACCCTTACACACCATACCGGTTTCAGGCTGCTTGCCATCGTCAGGTGGAGACAGTAAGATCAGGTTCAGTGAACCTTGAAACAGTGTATTAGAGGTAAACAAGGTTATACTTGTATGCCAACTGTTATATAGGGTTCGTACAACGAACCACGATGTTCAGACACAGAATCACAAAGTGATTCTTGGTCAAAGCACTCAAGGCGCTTGTGGATGACCAAAGTAATGTGTTGCTCCCATCCCCATCCCTTACACACCACTACCGGTTTCTGGCTGTTTGCCGTCGTCAGGTGGAGACAGTAAGATCAGGTTCAGTGAGCCTTGAAACAGTGGATTAAAGGTAAACAAGATTATACTTGTATGCCAACTGTTATATAGGGTTCGTACAACGAACCACGATGGTCAGACACAGAATCACAAAGTGATTCTTGGTCAAAGCACTCAAGGCGCTTGTGGATGACCAAAGTAATGTGTTGCTCACATCCCCATCCCTTGCACACCACTACCGGTTTCTGGCTGTTTGCCGTAGTCAGGTGGAGACAGTAAGATCAGGTTCAGTGAGCCTTGAAACAGTGGATTAAAGGTAAACAAGATTATACTTGTATGCCAACTGTTATATAGGGTTCGTACAACGAACCACGATGTTCAGACACAGAATCACAAAGTGATTCTTGGTCAAAGCACTCAAGGCGCTTGTGGATGACCAAAGTAATGGGTTGCTCACATCCCCATCCCTTACACACCACTACCGGTTTCTGGCTGTTTGCCGTCGTCAGGTGGAGACAGTAAGATCAGGTTCAGTGAGCCTTGAAACAGTGGAGTAAAGGTAAACAAGATTATACTTGTATGCCAACTGTTATATAGGGTTCGTACAACGAACCACGATGTTCAGACACAGAATCACAAAGTGATTCTTGGTCAAAGCACTCAAGGCGCTTGTGGATGACCAAAGGAATGTGTTGCTCACATCCCCATCCCTTACACACCACTACCGGTTTCAGGCTGTTTGCCATCGTCAGGTGGAGACAGTAAGATCAGGTTCAGTGAGCCTTGAAACAGTGGATTAAAGGTAAACAAGGTTATACTTGTATGCCAACTGTTATATAGGGTTCGTACAACGAAACACGATGTTCAGACACAAATTCACAAAGTGATTCCTGGTCAAGTACTCAAGGCGCCTATGAATGACCAAAGTAATGTGTTGCTCACATCCCCATCCCTTACACACCACGACCGGTTTCTGGCTGTTTGCCGTCGTCAGGTGGAGACAGTAAGATCAGGTTCAGTGAGCCTTGAAACAGTGGATTAAAGGTAAACAAGGCTATGCTTGTATGCCAACTGTTATATAGGGTTCGTACAACGAACCACGATGTTCAGACACGAATCACAAAGTGATTCTTGGTCAAAGCACTCAAGGCGCTTATGGATGACCAAAGTAATGTGTTGCTCACATCCCCATCCCTTACACACCACTACCGGTTTCTGGCTGTTTGCCGTCGTCAGGTGGAGACAGTAAGATCAGGTTCAGTGAGCCTTGAAACAGTGGATTAAAGGTGAACAAGATTATACTTGTATGCCAACTGTTATATAGGGTTCGTACAACGAACCACGATGTTCAGACACAGAATCACAAAGTGATTCTTGGTCAAAACACTCAAGGCGCTTGTGGATAACCAAAGTAATGTGTTGCTCACATCCCCATCCCTTACACACCACTACCGGTTTCTGGCTGTTTGCCGTCGTCAGGTGGAGACAGTAAGATCAGGTTCAGTGAGCCTTGAAACAGTGGATTAAAGGTAAACAAGATTATACTTGTATGCCAACTGTTATATAGGGTTCGTACAACGAACCACGATGTTCAGACACAGAATCACAAAGTGATTCTTGGTCAAAGCACTCAAGGCGCTTGTGGATGACCAAAGTAATGTGTTGCTCACATCCCCATCCCTTACACACCACTACCGGTTTCTGGCTGTTTGCCGTCGTCAGGTGGGACAGTAAGATCAGGTTCAGTGAGCCTTGAAACAGTGGATTAAAGGTAAACAAGATTATACTTGTATGCCAACTGTTATATAGGGTTCGTACAACGAACCACGATGTTCAGACACAGAATCACAAAGTGATTCTTGGTCCAAGCACTCAAGGCGCTTTGGGAGGACCAAAGATAAATGTGTTGCGCACACGCCCCTCCCGTCACACACCACTACCTGTTTCTGGCTGTTTGCCGTCGTCAGGTGGAGACAGTAAGATCAGGTTCAGTGAGCCTTGAAACAGTGTATTAAAGGTAAACAAGGTTATACTTGTATGCCAACTGTTATATAGGGTTCGTACAACGAACCACGATGTTCAGACACAGAATCACAATGTGATTCTTGGTCTAAGCACTCAAGGCGCTTGTGGATGACCAAAGTAATGTGTTGCTCACATCCCCATCCCTTACACACCACTACCGGTTTCAGGCTGTTTGCCATCGTCAAGTGGAAGACAGTAAGTCAGGTTCAGTGAAGCTTGAAACAGTGGGATTAAAGGTACACAGATTATACTTGTATGCCAACTGTTTATATAGGGTTCGTAAAACGACCACGATGTCAGACACCGAATCACAAAGTGATTCTTGGTCGAAGCACTCAAGGGCCGCTTGTGGATGACCACAGTAATTGTTTCCACATCCCATCCCATCACACCCCACTACCGGTTTCTGGCTGTTTGCCGTCGTCAGGTGGAGACAGTAAGATCAGGTTCAGTGAGCCTTGAAACAGTGATTAAAGGTAAACAAGGTTATACTTGTATGCCAACTGTTATATAGGGTTCGTACAACGAACCACGATGTTTAGACACAGAATCACAAAGTGATTCTTGGTCAAAGCACTCAAGGTGCTTATGGATGACCAAAGTATTGTGTTGCTCACATCCCCCACTCACCTCACACCCACTAAACCGGTTCTGGCTGTTTGCCGTCGTCGGTGGAGACAGTAAGATCAGGTTCAGTGAGCCGTGAAACAGTGATTAAAGGTAAACAAGATTATACTTGTATGCAAACTGTTATATAGGGTTCGTACAACGAACCACGATGTTCAGACACAGAATCACAAAGTGATTCTTGGTCAAAGCACTCAAGACCGTGTTCACTTTATCAGATTGACGTGGATACACACTGTGTGGAAAATCGGCCACTGATCCTGGTCTTTCCCACGAGACGTGACACACTGTAGGAGTACGATAGGCTGTTTAGCGGTTAGGTCAAATAAGTGGTGGTGGGTTGACTGCTACTTAATCATGTTCCCTGTTCTGACTATCACCCTTGGTCTGACGAAGCTTCTGTGTCAGAAGTGAAACGTTGCCCAAAAACTACTCTAACCGATTGCACTCAAATTCCTTTTCTTTATGAAGACACGTTCGGTCTTAAACATATTTCAATCGATTGCTGACTCCTACGAGCCCCGTGTTCGAAAATTAACCAGTGAGTTGGTTAGAACAGCGAAATATGAAGCCAGATGGGTGAACTACCGCATCTTCAACCTTCGCTGCAAGCAGCGGGGCGTAATAGCAAGCAATCTGGTGGTAAAACCTCCGGATAATTCCCGCAAATCGACAAAGGCTGCCGCATGCGCATCCAAAGTGATTTTAAAACAAAGGATCCACCGTGTCAACGAAACCCTTTTAGCCGCTCGATCGAAAGCCTCGATAATGATGTCAAAACTGCGCGTTGAATTATCCGAAGCGGATTTCTGCAGAATTTGTGGAAAACACGCGGAGGTTTTAGCCACACAAACGGAGCGAATAGGAGAAAGACAAAACCGTAAGTTTAACAAGTTATTCGAGTTTTATAATAAACGTCTTTCAGATAAATCCCTTAAGTCATTATCTAGCAACCAGTATTCTAATGTTTTGAATTTATCTAATCGACAACTTTTGCAAGCTGAACAAAGATTGTTGGAGAAGGGCTTGAATTTCTGCGAAAGAAAGAGCTTTATGAAAGCTGAGGATCTTATCCCTTGTATTGAGGGATCATTAAATGCACCCCCCAACAAACAGGCAGACGCGGTAAGAAATTGTATCGCGGTGTCATTAAAAACCTGGAACAAGGCGATGCAAACCTTGATTCACACGAAAGACAAGCACTTCTTACGCTGAAACAAGATACAAATATAGCTATAACTAAGGCTGACAAAGGTAAAGTAACAGTAATTTTGAACAAAAGCGACTATTTAGACAAGGTTGGGGTACACTTATCCGAGGGCCCTTATGAACGGATAGATAATGGTAAAATGAAAAAAGTAATGAATAACTGCAAAACGGTCGTCTCTAGGTATTTGCGTCGCGTTAGAGAGAGTTTGGGAAAGGGATTGTGTTATAACCTGTATCCCAAGTCTACTCTAACTCCTAGGTTCTACGGCCTACCTAAAATACATAAAGTAGGCATTCCTGTAAGACCTATCGTCGACGGTATCGGATCACCTGCGCACGAGTTAGCTAGACATTTGGCTTATTTGTTGAAACCTTTAGTCGGCAATACAGCCTCGTTCATCAAGAACGCATATGACTTTGCAGCACGCTTAAAGTCGGTAACAATAGATGACAATGAGATAAAGGTTAGCTTTGACGTGAGCGCTTTGTTCACCAACGTCGATGCAACAAGTGCGTTACAACTAGCTAGACGGGCTTTGAAAACTGATGCCAGTTTATCAGATCGCACAAACTTGAGCGTCCAACAAATTATCGATGGTATATCGATCTGCCTAAGCATGAACCACTTCGTATTTAATGAGCAATTATATAGACAAAAAGAAGGGTTGGCAATGGGTTCACCGATATCTCCAGTACTTGCGAACATGTTTATGGAGCATTTCGAAAAAGAAGCCCTTAATAATGAAGGGCTCAAGCCAAAATTATGGTGGCGCTATGTTGATGACACATTTGTTATCATCAAGCGAGATCAGTTAGAGGCCTTGTTTAATTATTTAAATGAAATAGACCCATGTCACAAAGGAAGTGGAATCCTGCACAGGCACTCTTCCATTTTTAGACTGTTAGCACAAAACGTAGACGGGAAAATAAAAACTTCTGTCTATCGGAAACCTATCGATACAGATGCTGTACTACGATACACTTCCGCTCATCCAAAACAGGTCTTCAGTTCCATACCTTGTTCCATTTTCCATAAGATAGAACACCTGTGCAGCGACGAAAGGGAGCGAAAACAGGCGCACCGTGAAGCGAGCCAAAGGCTCATAGACCACGGTTATCCTAAAAGTTTTGTAAAACGCCAATTGATCAAGGTAAAATACCCATCCGAAAAATCGGAGAAACATTGGCGGGATACAGTTTGCATGCCGTATGTAAAATGCACATCTGAAGCGATACGTAGAATCTTGAACCAGGCGGCCATACGCGGAACTTATAAGAAAGGGAAAACTATCCGTTCGGTTCTGATGCACCTCAAGGATAAGACGCCTTTATCTAGCGTTACGAACAGCATCTACAGAATCAACTGTAAGGACTGTTCGGGTGTTAACATAGGGCAGACTTTCAGGGAAATTCACACTAGAATCAAAGAACACCGAAAGCGTGTCCGGAGACAGCCCCGGGATGCAAGGGAATATCAATCCCTTATTTGTGATTGCGCCTTGGCGGAGCACGTTTTAGATACGGGCCACAGCGTTGATCTAGACAATGTGGCAATATTAAGACGCGGTATTAAACCGTATAGCGAACGCCTACATGCAGAGGCGGTCAAAATTGCCAAGGCAGGTCGACTGGCGGTCAATAAGGTGGATCGGGCAGAAATCTCCACAAACTGGCGCTCAGCACTGATGCGAAAGTAAATAAGTTTCATTCACATTATACCCACTAGTTAATTAGATTTTTGTTTTTCTTCAAACAGCCGAAACTTAGCCCCGTTAGTTATGTACTTTTACGTATGCGGGCCGCTGTGTCAACTGACCTTGACCGTGTTCACTTGTATCAGATTGACGTGGATACTCACTGTGTGGAAAATCGGCCACTGATCCTGGTCTTTCCCACGAGACGTGACACACTGTAGGCGTACCATAGGCTGTTTAGCGGTTAGGTCAAATAAGTGGTGGTGGGTTGACTGCTACGTAATCATGTTCCCTGTTCTGACTATCACCCTTGGTCTGACGAAGTTGCTATGTCAGAAGTGAAACGTTACCCAAAAACTACTCTAATAGATTGCACTCAAATTCCTTTGCATTATGAATACACGATCGGTCCCAAACATTCTAATTGATTGCTATGCTCTCGTCTCTTTTAGCCGTAGCACCACGTGTTGTAATCTTCGGTGATTTTAATTTTCCCGAAATAAAATGGGAGTTCCAAACCTCACATGCTCCAATAATCGCGAACGATTTTCTGGACTGGCTACACTCCCATGCACTTAACCAACACGTAAACGAACCAACTAGATTCCGAGAGGGTCAGTCTCCGTCTATTCCTGAACTAGTTATTTCCACATCTGAAAGCGTTATACAAAATTCGGTCTTACTGTCATCACTGGGAAATAGCGACCACGTAGCCTGTGAGTTACTTCTGTCATTTGGTAAACCCCCACTTAGGATGTCTTGAAGCTTCCATAGGATCGACCCTGCTTCCCTATTACAGGCAGCAGCGCTACTCCCATGGCAAAACATTGACGATGTGGATGGGATGTGGGGGCAGATCAAGAAATACATCCTTCAACTTGAGGATCGATTCGCTCCTCTCTTACGCGTTCGCAAAAAAGGCAAACCTCAATGGTGGTCACCCTCAGTTTCCCGTAGCGTACGTCACCGTGACGCAAAATGGAGGCGTTATAAGCTTACTCCCTCATGTGGGACTTGGGCCCGTTAAAAAGAAGCGCGAAACATAACTATTTCCAGGATACGTGCAGCAAAGATTTCTTTCGAAATATGACTCGCTCAAGAGGCCCATACTCATCCGAAACGTTACTACAGCTACGTTCAATCTAAAGGGTCAACGCGAAAAGCTGTAGGAACCTTGAGAAGGGACGATGGCTCAGCCGTCATTGCAAGCACTAAAAAGGCTCAATTGTTTTCCTCGCATTTTCAAGGCGTACAACGCCGAGATTATAACTCGAACGCCTCTGCGCCATCACTTAAATGTGTACTCGCTGCTCGCCCCCTCCGCACTGACTTTACATTCGAGGTACACAATGTCGAGAATAAATTGACCAGCCTAGCTTACAACAAGTCCGCAGGGCCCGATAGAATCCATCCACGAATGATCAGACTGCTGGCGCCTATATTAGCTGTGCCGATCACAGAACTTTTCACATCATCCCTCAGTCAGGGTACCGTTCCTTTGGATTGGAGAACAACCGCTGTAGTGCCTATCCATGAGGGAGGAGCTTCCTCGACGGTCAAAAATTACCGCCCGGTTAGCCTCACTAGTGTACTATGTTAGGTTATGGAAAGATTGATCCGCGATCAAATATTTGGATATCTAACCCAACACTCTCTTTTGAATGGAGCACAACACGGCTTCCTGAAAGGTAGGTCATGTCTGACAAATTTGTTGAGCTTCCTAAACAACGTTACTAAGAGGATGGATGATGGTATAGCTGTAGAAGTCTTCTATCTCGACTTTAGTGAGCCTTTTGATTCAGTCAACCATGGGCTCTTGCTTCTCAAACTCTCAGCCATAGGAGTATCGGGGAACCTTCTGGGCTGGATTCGAGCATTCCTTAGCGACCGTTCCTTTACTGTCGTGGTATGTATGTATGTATGAAAGCACAAGCCTGATCCAGGCAAAGTGCCGCACACTCGGAGACTGTCAGGGTAGATGATGCTCACTTCGCAAGTACGCATGTAACGAATGGGGTTCCCCAGGGCTCAGTCTTGGGGCCGTTGCTGTTCCTCATCTTCATTGATGATCTAGCCAACCAACTGCGCTCACCCTGTTATATGTTTGCTGACGACGTTAATACTGTCGGTAGGTCGGATAAATCCGATCTGATAAGTGATGTGGAAGCTGTAACAGCATGGGCGGGTAAGTGGGACCTTTCCCTTAACTTACATAAGAGTCACTTGCTCTATACACTGGCAGGCAACATGATTGTGTCTACGCCCTCAGTTCACACGGAGTTCCGTAGGGTAAAGTCTACTAAGGACCTAGGAATCGTAGTATTCGCAAACTTTAAGTGGGCTGCTGCAGCTCAAAGAGCCAGGAGGGAGCTCTTTCGACTACGTTCAGCGCTCACTTGCAGAGAAGCTTAGGTGCTATTGCCCCTCTACAAGGCAATAGTAAGTCCACATTTAGAATACTGTTTCCAGGCTGGAAAGCCGTATTACCAGAAGGATATCGTGCAGCTAGAAAAGGTACAGAAGCTTGTCACTCGCATGATCAAGGGGTTAGCATACACCAATTATGAAAATCGTCTATTAACACTACGACTTTTCTCACTTAGGAGGAGGCAACTCAGGGGGGATCTTATAGAGACCTTTAAGGTTGTCAAAGAATTAAGTTGTCTCGAACTCGATTACTTCTTTCGGTTCTCTCCTTTGGTTGGTACACGAGGGCACAGTCTCAAGCTAAGTAAGCAGCACATCAGGCTCGAATCCAGAACTCACTTCTTTAGCATCCGTATAGTGAATGCGTGGAACTCACTTCCCGCAGAACTAATCATGGCAACTTCAGTCATTGCGTTCAAACATGGGCTGGACGAACGGTGGCAGGTGCTCTTCCCGGAGCATTACCCTTAAGACTAAATCCCTCCATATTTATGATAAAAAACACCAAAATATTCGAAAAACATTTAGGAACACAAAAAAGAGTTCAGTTTTCATTTTTTCATATTTGTGGAAATAAACTTCTGTCCATCGTCTTTTCATTCGATTGGACATGCAACATACATAACTCTCTCACCTTTCGGTGATGAGACATCTCCCATCTTCCATTCACAGTTACACACTCCTGTGTTACTCACGAATCAATCCTGGTAGTGGCGGATGTTTTCAAGCACACCTCCGAAAGAATCTGGGCACTAGTTTCGACTTGGTCGACTATCGCCCTGTGATACTGATACTGATACTGATAAAATATTATGACAAAAATTGAATTTGAATGTTTGAAAATAACTCACTGAAAGCCAATGTGAATCGATTGAAAACATTGTGATAGAAGGGTCATTTACTGGTTCTCAGCGTTGTCGAAGTTTTTGAGGCCAAACAATATTCCGCAAATTGAGTTGATAGAAATAAATACGATTTCAAGGTCAACGTAGGATTTTGCTTCTCACTAATCCCTTGGTATTGTATTTCAATAGTCAATAGTCAATAGTCAATAGTTTATTGTAGTAAAAATAGCTGCAATCTTAAAAATAACCACAGGATATTGTACATAATGGGTCGAAGTTAAAAGTGATTATTATGGACGGGGATAATGGGTGCGTTCTTGGTTGGGATTCAAGCCAAAAGCTTGTAGGGTAACCACACGACAATGTTCAAAATATGGGTCCGTGGAAGTTTAGGTAGTTTCGAAGGAATGTGAACGCGAATATACGCTGGAAAGAAAAGAAGGGTGCAGTATCAATGAGTACAATATAAATGAAGTTAAAAATTGCGCAGTATATTGAAAAAGTGGAGATCAAGGCGCTCCTTAAAAATGCTAAGAGAGGGGGCGGAAATAACTGATGGGGGTAGCGAGTTCCAGGTGCGAGGGACTCGAAGCGCGAAAAAATTGC
>JACCGJ010009386.1:0-28957 GCA_013407085.1 Atriophallophorus winterbourni | reverse complement strand
GTTTCGTTTATGTTTGATACGAAAATCGCCAGTAAAATCAAGAACGACAAAATCCAACGTTGGCGTATAGAACTCTCTCAGTTTTCCTATGACGTGGTGTATCGACCGGGTCCTGATAATACCGTAGCTGATGCCTTGTCTCGTGGATTTTGTGCCAGTGTACATTCGCTTCCTCAATTAAAGTCCATTCATGACTCACTGTGCCACCCGGGTATCACACGTTTATTTCATTTCACCCGATCTAAAAATCTTCCGTTCTCTCTTGATGACGTCAAATCTGTCATTCGGCAGTGCCTTGTATGTTCTCAGTTGAAGCCAAAATTTTTCGGTCCTTACAATGAGCCACTCATTAAAGCAACACATCCTTTTGAACGTCTCATTATCGATTTTAAAGGGCCTATTCCTTCATCTACTCGGAATCGATATTTACTTACAGTAATTGACGAATTTTCTCGATTCCCCTTTGCTTTCCCATGTCCTGACATGACCAGCTCTACTGTAATTTCCCGACTCACCGAACTTTTTTCCATTTTGGTATGCCCGGATACGTACACTCAGATCAAGGGTCATCCTTCATGTCCAGTGACATTAAATCTTTTCTTCATTCTCGAGGAGTTGCTACGAGTAGGACCACCAGTTATAACCCGCAAGGTAATGGGCAGGTGGAACGTCTGAACGGTACCTTATGGAAAACGGTTTCATTATGCTTGCGAGATAGAGGTTTGACGACAGAGCAGTGGGAACTTGTTCTTCCCGAAGCACTACACGCCATGCGGTCTCTCTTGTGCACTGCTACAAATGAGACGCCTCACGAGCGCATGTTCAAGCATAATCGCAAGTCTCCCGTCGGTACGAGTCTTCCTAATTGGTTGTTGATGCCAGGACCAGTCCTTTATCGCGGAAATGTTCGTTCTTTCAAGTATGACCCCCTGGTGGAAGAGGTGGACATTCTGGATAGTAATCCTCAGTATGCCCATATCCGCTTGCCAGATGGTCGCGAGGAGACTGTGTCTCTCCGTCAACTGGCTCCAATGAATCAGTCGCCAAACCCATTGAACACTGACCCAACAGAAACGCCTCCAGATACCCTTTGTACACCTGACATACAGTCTGCCACTTCAGACATTTCTGGACCAACCACTACACTTCAACCAAATGGAGAACACCTTGTTTCACAACAACAAAGGGTTAGACCGTACAATCTTCGATCCCGTGAGGTCTAAAACTGTAACCGTTATATCACTCGGTCTTCCCGGTCGGGGTGAATGTCGTGTTGTTTTGACATTCCTTTTATTGTGTACACACGCTTATGTTACCGTATTACACATCTAACCTTTTTCTTTTTGTTGTAGCTCATACTCGTGTTCTTTAGTTGATTAAAGCCTTTCTATCAGGCGTTATCTTCTCAATCGTTTGGAAGTATCATTCACTCTACGCTATCGCGTTACAAGGAACTAATCGCTGAAATCGTAATGCAGAGGCTGGAGCAGATCTCCCTACCACTGATACAACCCACCCTATGGGTACGCTACGTGGACGATACTTTCGTGATTATTAAACGATCAAGACTTGAGGAAACTGCACGATTACTCAACTGTGTATTCAATGGTATACAGTTCACAATGGAAAAAGAAACAAGCGGTCAATTACCATTCCTAGACGTACAAGTCACCAGACTGAGTAACGGCGAACTACAGACCAATGTCTATAGAAAGCCGAGCCACACCGACCAAATCTTGAACTTCAAAAGCAACCACCCAGCAGCACACAAGAAAAGCTGCGTTCGGACGTTGTTTCAACGCGCTAAAACACATTGCAGCACACTCACACTGCAAAAAGAGGAAGAACAATATTTATACAAACTATTCCAGAAGAACGCTTACCCGAAGAACTTTATCCGTAGATGCCTAACGACACGCCCTAAGCGAGACCAGACTGATGTTATGCAACGGGCGGCGTTACCATACGTCAAAGACATCTCGGAAATGACATCAAGACTCCTACGACCTCATGGCATTTTTATCGCCCACAAACCAACAGCAACGCTACGTAACGTACTCACAAAAGTGAAAGATGCAATACCCAAAGATGAAAACGCAAACGTAGTGTACAAAATACAGTGCACGCACTGTGACAAACACTACATCGGGCAAACCGGTCGAAAACTAAAAACTCGAATCCATGAGCATCAACTAGCCGTACGACGTCACGACTCCAAGTCTCTCATATCAACGCACGTCGACAACGAAGATCACGAGATGGACTGGCATCACTGCCATATCTTGGGTCGAGCTAATAACAAAGCAGCACGAGAGTTCATCGAAGCCTGGTACTCCGGTGAACGATCGATCAACGAACACGTGAGCTTGGACGACATCTACGCACGGATGCGACGGAGACAAAGAACCGTAAAGGCAGCCAACCAATCAATCAATCACATGCGATCACGTGACCAGTGGTCAGCCGGCCAAATACCATCGTCAGTTCAAATTCGAGCAGTCAATTTGCCAACAATCGCTGAAGATGTTGCCTAGTCTGGCAACGAAACGTCCGATGCAAACTCAACAAGCTCGGAGAACATATCCAAGTAAGCTACAACAACGACCCGAGCTACAAATATTCCAAACAATACTAGCACTATAATCTGTATCATAATTGTGCAAATATAGATATAATAATAATATCACGACTGAAATACCGACTGACCGAAGTCTGCAACCACGTCGCTGGACAACCAGACAAAGAAAACCCGTGAAACCGTTGCAGGTCAATCCACGCCAGTCCCGGTATTGAGAATCTCAAAAGGGGAGGTGTTGAGGAACTATTATTATTTTCCTCAAAAACTCATTATAACTTATACCTCATTATAATTTATGATTCTCGATTCTGATTGGTCCATTTTGTCGGCCATAATGATTCAGTGTATAAATACACACGAGCGGCAGCCTAATGGCTTTATGGTCAGAGACGGTAACGCTCTTTGTCTAAACGGCCTGCCTTTGTTCTTGCTACACGTAGTGTTGGGTTTTGTGACTAATAGCATAAAGGTTTCAGTGTTAAACATTTTGGGTAATTAATACTTGGGTTCTACTCGGGTAATATATAACATATGGTATGAAAGCACAAGCCTGATACAGGCAAAGTGCCGCACAGTCAGAGGTTGCACGTGGGCTAGGATACTGTCAGGTTGCCCAGGCCTAGACAGATATGAGGAAGAAAAAAGAACAGAGTGGGGCCCCATAAGCCAACCCCCTACTTCGACCTGGGCAACCGGATAGTATCACGCCCACAAGCAATTATGAAAATACATGTAAAAATGACACCCCGTGCTCCGACGCTCTCTGCTCAAAATGCTTTCAATGATCTCACACTGCATGCAAACTTTTTAAATATATGTTTTCCGTTTTGTGGCTCTTTGAGTAGCCCTGACAGAATTGCAGCATGTTCACCGAGGTTTCCAAATTTATCCACTTCGAATATTTTGTCTGCTTAGAATGCCTCCAGAGCGTTCTTCCGCCCGAGCGTACCATTCAAATTAGCGGAATTTAATGTACGGACTTTAGCTAGCATCGGGCAGCCTTGGCTCGCACACTTGGTAGCCTCGATGTAGATGTTTGCTGTCTGTCGGAAACACGCATGCATAACTCTAGCTCAGTTACACGATTGTCTAACCCTTCGAAATTACGTAAGTCACACTATCTACGTTTGTCCACTGATGACGATGTCATGGTATCTGGTCAAGCTGGTGTCGGAATCATCTTGAGTGAGCGAGTTGAGGTCGCACTGTTAGACTGGATCCCAGTCGACAGTCGCCTTTGTGCAGTAAGACTACAGGGTTCGTGCAAAAAGGCCAATTTCGCAATCAATCCCGCAACCTGTTTGTGGTTGCTGCCTAGGCACCGACTAATTATAGCTCTGAACTTGAAAAGGATGAGTTTTATGGAAGATTATAGGAACTCATTAGACTTGCATCGAGGAGTGACATCGTTGTCCTAGCTGGAGACACGAATGCACGTCTATCTTTAAACGAGCATTTCGTGTGTGGAAGGTTTGGTCTCGGTTGTCATCGTAATGACAACGGCGAAAGATTACGTGGCTTGTGCTCAGAGCACAGACTCTAACTTGCCAGCACCAACTCCCGCCATTTGAAGCGTCAATGCTCCACCTGGAGATCTCCATCGGCGGCCTTGTTCAAGCAAATTGGCCATATTGCTATCAGCTACTCGTGGCGAGGGAGTATGCAAGATTGCCTTTCCTACTGGGGCACCTGTCTAGAGTCCAATTATGCGTTAGTCTGTGCTAAGCTCTCGATGTGTTTTGGTGGGAAACGTAGAAACGTTGCAAGACAGTTGAATGTTGCTAGGCTTAATGATCTCCTGGTTCTCCGAGGGTTTCCGGCCAATTTTAGTTTGCATCTTTCTACAGTTCCCCAAAATAGTATCGATGAACAATGGAGTGGGATTCAAACCTCCTTGGAAACAGTCGCTTTTGCAGAGTTGGAGGGCTGAATTGCTCGGGTAGCTCAACACTGGTTTTAGCAGAATTCTCTCCAACTAATGGACCAACTCGTGCTTGTGCTGATTAGCCATCATCATCAGCATCAACAATCAAGACGCAATTACAATACACCGGTAAGCACGTAACCGATCTTAACTGCCATCAACCATGAAAAAGTAAAATCCTAAAAGATAGGGAAAAATGCGAAAGGGTGGAAGTTTTTTAAGATTGCTACGCACGGCTTCTATAGAGAGGGGATAGTAAGCAACAAACAAACTGGGAAGATGTGCCTACACCTCGAATGAACATGCATTCAAACAAGTTTCGTGAACGAGTAGAGCGACATCAGCACGGCAGCTTCCTTGCGGCTTTCACTGTCATGCATCATAACAAGCTTTTCTCGTCACTCCGCTTGACAACATACAAGGTTATGCAAACACTCCAAGAAGATGCTTAGTGCAAGACCGCCATTGAACACGGTTTCGGGACATATCCTGAAGCGTAACTAACCATTGCGATATATGATCGCGGGGACACCAGCCTGGAAGACGCGCTGCGCCTACTTTGGAAAGGTTACTAGTAAGAATTTTTAGCTGCCTATGCCATGTGACGGTTTGGCCACCCCGAGATTTACGCCAATCAGGATGTGGCGTCGCAAAAAGAATCTGTTTCGGAAGTCGGTGGTCCGGCATCCGTAAAACGTGACCCAACCAGCGTAACCTATGCAGGTTGATCTGCTTCTCTATATCGACATTACTACCAAACAACTTATTTCGGAGAGCATCGGTGCGCATACGATTGTAACAGCTAACTCCTAGAATGCTGCGGAGACACCGGTTGTCAAATACTTGGAGACGCTGAATGTGTTCTTTACGTAAGGTCCAGGTTTCGCACCATACAGTAACACAGCCGAACTGTCGCTTTATAGACTCTACCCTTGAGTAGCAGAGACAGTCCTTTCTGACGCCAGAGGTGACCTAGGTTGCGGAATGCTACGGTCGCTTTAGAAATGCGTGCCGAGACCTCGTTATCTAACGATGCAGAATTATTGATACAACTACCGAGATACGTAAAACGATCCACAATTTCAAGCGCCTGATTGTCAAGTAATAAAGCCTTGTTCGATAAGTCGATGTCCTGCAGAAGAACACTGCACTTAGAGGGCGCAAAACGCATTCCAAATGCGGGCGCAATACTAGATAGCTTGTTCAGTATCGCCTGTGCATCTGTGTATGAGTCGAAGAGCAGAACTATGTCATCAGCATAATCCAAGTCGAGAAGCTTGACGCCTGGCATTATGTGAACTCCGAAAGCTGGGGCACCTTCGTTGCATAATTCCATAATTGCATCAATTACAAAATTGAACAAAAACGGAGAAATCGGGCATCCTTGTCGGACGCCACTTGTGGTGTGGAATTTGGGTGAGAGTTCATTGTAAACCCTAACGCATCCGGATGTATGAGCATAAAGTGCGCGTAGTATGTTGACATACTTATGCGGAACGCCTTTGCACAGCAAGGTCTTAAACAGGACATTTCGATCGACTGAATCAAATGCTCCTTTGAAGTCTAAAAAGATGGCTATTGTCGGCTGTCGATAGGTGTGCCGCAGTTCTAATATCCGTCGAAGAGTAAAAATGTGGTCGACACAGCCTCTGCCAGGCCGGAAGCCAGCTTGCTGCTCACGGATCTGTGATTCCCTATGCGATGTTAATCTTCGAAGACATATGGACGCTAATAATCTCGTAATGATGGGAGTGAGACTTATCACACGATGATTAAAGCATGAGCTTCGCACACCTTTTTTAAATATAGGTATGATGCGTCACGAAGGCTTATTAAACGGAAACTGATTGCCAGTTTGAGAACCGACAGGGAAAGTGGGTGGAGTTCTAAAGCTATGGAAATGGAATCTGCGGCAGCTGTAGGCAATTTCAGACAATTATTCCAACTCATCAGAACTACTGGAAGCCGGCGAAAATGCATCAGTGAGCTGATACGTGAAGCAGATAGTTTGCCGGCTTTTAACATGCACAGGCTCATGGAGCGATGGGCAGAACGTTTTGAAGCACAGTTTAACTGGACTTCTGCATCCAATGATTTCGAGAATACGGAACACTGTACCCCATGGTCGATTTCTCTCGAGGGTCCGATTTAATCAGATATTTACAGTGTACTCCGGCCCCTTAAGCGCCATCGGGCATCAGGTGTTGATGCTTTGCTTCTGTCATTGTTCAAAGATGGCGGTTTCGCTTTAGTTCGCCAACATATGGGCTGAGGAACGCGTTCAGATCTTTCGTAGAGAATCATTAATTGTTCCGATTTTCAAAAAGGGACGGCGCGATTCCTGTGAAAATAATCGAGGTATCAGGCTCATTTTAGTAGCTCCTAAAATACTGGCCTCCATCCTGCTTCACCGATTAATTAACAAACGGGAAGAGCAAATCCGTGAGGAGCAAACTGGGCTTTGTGCCGGTCTAGGTGGCATAGATCCTATTTTTACACTCCGTCCGTTACTGGAGCAACGCCACGCATTTCGTAGACCAACTATCGTGGTATTACTCGACATCCGATCGGCATTCGAGTCAATCGATTGCGAAAGTCATTGGAACTGTCTGCTGAGACATGGAGTGCCCGAGAAGTATGTTTGGATCTTCAAAGCATTATATTGCCAAACTTCGGGCAGGATTCGAGCGTACGGACAATCGTCGTCCTCGTTCAATATCTCCAGCGGGGTGCGGCAGGGCTACCCTATCTCGTCATTCCTTTTTAACTTCGCGATCGATGATGTCCTGAGGAAAGCTTTAGCTGGTCTGGTGGGCGCAGGTGTTGAACTTCTACCGGGTGAGAGTGCTACCGATCTAGAGTATGCAGATGACCTCGCACTTCTGGGAGATGACCCTCATATAATACAACAAGCCCTGGACCGCCTGGCACTTGAAGCTTCAAGGTATGGCATGTGCTTTGCACCGGGTGGCACAATTGTGTAACACAAGTGTAAAACACTTACACAGAAATGGAGCGGCTCTCTTCCAAACCTAACTGTGTGCGATGTCAATCTTGAATTGGTCGACAGCTTGTTTACCTTGGCAGTTGTTTCTCTGCTGGCGGTTGTGTCGAGGACGAGATCTCACATCATGTTCGCAAATGAGTGCAGTTTGCTAAGCTTCGCCAATTGTGGCGTCGACGCGATGTTTCATTCCATACTAAAGGCCGAGTGTACAACGCCTGCGGTGGCTTGGTCATGTCTATAGAATGGAAAATGGTCGTATTCCGAAAGATCTACTATATGGTGAGTTGCAATTAGGAAGTCGACCATTGGGCAGACCGCACTTGCGGTACAAGGATGTTTGCAAAAGAGATATGAAAGCTCTTGACATTGACCCCGCGAGCTGGGAAGAACTTGCTATTGACCGCTCACTTTGGAGGCATTGTGTAAAGCGTCGTCTGCAAGCCGGGGAGGAGCAGATACAGCTCTTGGCTGCTGAACGCAGATCACGCCGCCGGCGTGCAACTGATGCAATATAACAGAGTTCTGACTATCGTTGCAAGCGCTGCGGGAGAGATTATTCCTCTCGAATCGGACTGTTTAGTCATTCAAAAAGCTGTAAAACATGAAATTCATGCGATGGTGATGTACATCCATGGTCGATATCGACCGACGTAGGCCAACAATAACAACAACAACGCAGTGGTGAGTGCTACACTCCTTTATGGCTGCGAAACCTGGTCTATCCGAGCGGAAGATGTCCGTCGGCTTCCTGTTTTTGACACCCGTTGCCTACGTAGGATTGCTCACATTCGGTGGCAGCATCGCGTTACAAATATCATCATCATTATGAAGCACAAGTCTGGAGCCAGACAAAGTGCCAAGCAATATGAAGCAGGAAAAGCCGATAAGCAAGCGCGTGAAAAAGGGAAAGCAGACAAGCGAAATACGCAAAAGCAAATGCGCAAAAAGCAGCTTGTTTCTGTAGTTCCACTACATGCAATTTTGTGATTTTTTGTTTTTTATAAAATAATACCGGATTAAAAAATTATGATATAATAAAATACACTGCCGCCACTGACTTCGGTTTGAAGCCATATCTCGTAAGGTTTCCAGCCAACTATTAGGTGGAGCTTTTGGACCCAACCAAGGCAACTGAGCCTAGCGCTACGGTTATTTGTTTCATCTTAACGCGCTACGTCATGGACTGGCCACCCGATCGTTTTTCCCTGCTTCTGCCAGGCTCTGCGAATAAGGCGCGTTACGGTAAAGGGTGAGGAGGCATTCTTAAAATATGTCTCAACCATCGCAAACGAGCAAGCATCAGCATTCCTCTCACTTTGTGGCCACCTGGTTTTAACACCCGCTTGCAGACATCTATTTTTAACGCGATGCTGCCACCGAATGCGAGCAATCCTTCAGCGAATTGATGTTACAGTGCAGTCCGGAAGAAAGATACAGTTTGATGACGAGCCAATTAAAGCGCATAAGGTGTGAGACATGGTTAAGTCTCGAACCCACTAGTTCGTATGGATGTCCATAGTTATGTAATCCTTTTATTTGGAAAAAAGAGACGTTAACTGGGAACATGCCCAAATCAGATTATCCGAAACACAATTATGAGATCAATCCGCATGCAAAGGTATATAAAAGTATGTAATCCAAGTGTTCAAAATCTATTGTCGTATATTTTATGGCGCAATGATTTAATCATCCATTTTAATCGTACTCCGAAGAAATTATTTCATTTAATTGGCGAGCTTTTGAAATGTCTTAAGTGCAAGTTATTTTTCCAGTGATAAGGCCCCAAACTTAAAAACGATAATCCAATGGGGTATTACTATCACCATGATGAAGGGTCGAAGTAATGCACCAAATGCTTAGTTCAGTTTAGTAGGTACAGGGCTGTAAATGGCTGATAAACCATTCAAGCGTCCGGAATTTCTGTCTCAAGAAAGTTTATAGGGAGCGCCTACCACTGCCAGAGTTGTTTTTTTTTGTTCATTTGTATCCTCGGCGTATACAAAAGGTGATAAAACGTTAAGAGTTATCCTGAACGCCTTTGGGTACATAGTTTTTTATAGCTGTGACTTGACATAAACGGAAAGGGTTTCTTTTCACCAACCTGGAGGTCAGCTAAGAAGAAATTCATGTATACAGACAAAATGTGACATTATATTATTGCAAGTTTCGTTTTTCGTACTTTTTCATTTTCTATTATAGTGAAATGCGTAGAAACATAAAAATTTAAATAGAACTGATACTGAATTTCTGAGCAACCAATTAAGTTCTTTAATTTCCTGGTCTCTTCACATCAGATTCTCCGGGTGACTTGTACGGCAGCCTAATGTAAAGGAAAGCTTACTGTCGGTGATGATTTTGGAAACTAACAGCATGCCAAAGGTGGCCATTTTTAAACCAGAGTCTTGGTGTTTAATACAATGCCTTTAGAGTATTAGAGCACCTCTTCCGCGTCTACCCTCTGGTCTATCCGATTCAAGGGCTGTATAGGTCACACGAAGACTGACGGAAATAGTGTCAGTCTCATGAAGCCAGGTCTCTGCAATACATAGGATCCTGGATTCACTTTGGGAGGCTTTCTGCATTAGTGCTAGCCAATTACTATGCCCGCTGCAAGCATGTTATGCCTACAGAAATATTTTGGAGCACCCTCGGGAGCATAACCCTAGGTACTACCGAGTTTTTAATCTGTCCAACTCTGGCATCATCATGAAGCACAAGTCTGTAGTCGGACAAAGTGCCAAGCAATATGAAGCAGGAAAAGCAGATAAGCAAGCACGTGAAAAGGGAAAGCAGGCAAGCAGAAAATGCAAAAGCAAATGCGCAAAAAGCAGCTTGTTTTTGTAGTTTCACTACATCGATTTTTTGTCTTTTTTATAAAATAATAACGGCAGCACAATACAATGTGTGGAATCTGTTTCGACGGAACGCTGGTGAGCAAAGGCTTTTAGTGCAGCAGCGTTGAGTGTAGACAAAGACAGGATTACGTTAGCTGCGTCACAACTCAGCAAAGATTCCTCACAGAAGTTCTCTAACAGGATTTGATCATTCTTAAGAGATTCGCTGATGCGGAATCATTCCGTCGGCGTTTCTCGTGGTTTCCCTTAAGTTTCGCTATGTTGCTACTCGATAAAAATAATTTAGCGAAGACTGTCTGCCTTCGGTCATACATTCTTAGAATTTAGAGACACGAACAATTAGCAGCGAAACTTAGGAAAATTGTAGAAAGTAAAATAACTTGAACTGGAGGCGACGTAGTAATTAACAAACAGGGTGAACAAGGACAAAAATGTTCATTTGCATGCATCTTTATCACACCCTATGACCGGTTTCGTGCTGATTGCACTCATCACGTATGGGTAGCACGACCAGGATCAACATGCGCTTGAACGTGGGTTTTAAATTTCTTCAATTCAAGGTCGCCACATGTTCAGTTCAGTTCAGTTTGCACAGGACTGTATGTGGCTAACGAGCCAATCGAACGTCCAGATTTCTTTCGGTGGTATGCCACAGAAGAGCGTCCACCACTTCAAACAATATCTTCACAAATATCTTCTGGTATGAGAGTGTAGCAACCTGTAATTTCACTTTCTTCCCAATTGTATTTTCGTTTCCCTCGATGCTTGCTGTAATCAACACTGTGTACATACTTATCTTTGTATCATTTTCATCCAGTAATTTAGAAGTTATCGTTTTGTTCCGATAATCGATATCGCCATATCGATCTATCGATTTCTTCTGGTCCTATTCACTCACAGACTATCGATCTTCTGTTTCGTTAAATGAGTTGTCGTTACTCATCCTTTGTATAGCATTCTGTAAATAATGAATAATTAACAATACACTTTCCTCCGCGCGCGTTCGTCTTCTGCTTTGTTCGCTGGTGCTGTATTGCTGCGTGTTTTTGAATCACGACGGTTAACAGCAAAATTGACGTGTCACCACATTTTTCAGCTTCGCTTATTACTATTGCCAATCAACGCGACACACCAATTTCGGAACTGGAATATTTTTTGTGTGTGGATATTTGCACTGGACATTGAACTTTCACTCTCCGTGAGTTCGTTCCTTTGTCCATTCTTACTATAACATTTTCCTGTTATATTTTTTGCATTAATCCGCTACATATTTGGTGAGCCCGACAACCACCACATAATTGGTGAGCCGGAGCACTACACACTTAGTAAGCCCGTGTTCCATTTTTTCGCCCGAAACTCCCGTTAATTTTCTTAATTTTGCTATAATGTCGTCTGAACCTAACGAATCACAAATGAACGTTATCAGCTGTAACACGCCAGCATTTGACCATGCAAACCCGCACGTCTGGTTCATCCAAATAGAGGGTATGTTTCGTTTCAGACGGATCACGAAACAAGAGGTCATGTTTTCTTTCGTTCAATCACAATTACCGTCGTACATCGCGAAAGAAGTATTAGATGTTCTTGCCCAAATGCCCTCTATTTCGCCTTACGACACACTGAAGGCTGCTGTGCTTAAGCGTACTATGGCCTCCGACGAAGCTAGGCTAAAACAACTGCTGGCTGGTGTAGAACTAGGCGACAGAACCCCTTCACAGCTGTTACGCCACATGCGTTCCCTGGTGGGCAACACAAAGTTAGACGATTCCGTCCTACAGCAACTTTGGCTGAACTGCCTGCCGCACAGCACCACCGCCATCCTTGCCGTGTCGGTCGATAAAGTCTGCCTCGACACATTGGCCAAACTAGCAGATAAAATTCACGAACGCATCGACAGAACCAGCGTCAATGAAGTTTCAGAGGGTGGTAACCTCTCAAAGCTTGAAGCCACCGTGGCCATGCTAACTAAGGAACTTGCATCCTTACAGCTTATCATTTCCAACATGGAACGACCCAAAACGTCTAGAGTTAGACCCCGGAGTCCATCTGGAAATAGAAGCCACTCTCGCTTACGCGATACCAACTGGTTCTGTTATTATCACCGTCGTTTCGGGAACGCCGCGCGCAATTGTCGCCCCGGGTGTAAACATCCTAACGCTGACAGCCACCGTGTTGAAAAACCACGTAGCAAGTCAGTTATGACGACGACTGTTCCTGGCAAACCCACTAGTCGCCACTTATACGTCTACGACGCATCTTCTAAGCTCAATTTTCTCGTAGACACCGGTGCCGAGGTAAGCGTTATACCGCGCAGTTACGAAAAACGCGACCTCCGTCCTTCAGGCATCACATTGCAGGCGGCTAACAATTCGAAGATCTCGACTTACGGTGAAAAATTTTTAAAACTCGATCTCGGACTTAGACGTGAATTCCCTTTCGTCTTCTTGATAGCCGATGTTCAGAAGCCTATCATCGGTATCGACTTTCTGACGAAATACGGTCTCGTAGTCGATCTCCAGCACCGACGGCTACACGACAATACCACGTCACTAAACGTGTCCGGTAAACTATGTTCAATCACCTCACCTGGTCTTCGAATTTTCGTCCAGAACAATGCCACTTACAGCGATTTCCCGACCCTAACACGCCCAGCACAATACACGGAGCAACCCACCCACGATGTTCATCATCACATCGTCACTAAAGGGCCTCGAAATGTTGCTAAAGCTCGCAGGCTACCGCCTAAAAAGCTGAAAGCAGAAAAACGCGAATTTGGCTCCACACTGAGACAGACTGGCAAAAGGGTATTGACAATCGCACTACCGGCGAAGCTGAACCAGCACCTCACCGCTCAAGACCAAAGCAACACTTTCAGCTACGCAACCGTAATAAAGACAAAGCTAGCATCGATCGCTTCAAACCCGCTTACGTTGAACGAAAGTCATCACAAGAAGCTACCACTTCGACCCCACCCACACAGCCTATGACGACCAGTGACGTTACATCCAATCGACCCTCACCCATCCTGTCTACTCCTTCATCTCGTCAAACACGTACCGGCCGCAGAGTGAGGTTCTCCGCAAGACTGGTTGAATACATGCCGCAAACGGTGTATCGAGCGTTCATCCGTTGACTCACGCTCTAGGGGGGAGTTCTGTAGCAACCTGTAATTTCACTTTCTTCCCAATTGTATTTTCGTTTCCCTCGATGCTTGCTGTAATCAACACTTTGTACATACTTATCTTTGTATCATTTTCATCCAGTAACTTAGAAGTTATCGTTTTGTTCCGATAATCGATATCGCCATATCGATCTATCGATTTCTTCTGGTCTTATTCACTCACAGACTATCGATCTTCTGTTTCGTTAAATGAGTTGTCGTTACTCACCCTTTGTATAGCATTCTGTAAATAATGATTAATTAACAATACACTTCCTCCGCGCGCGTTCGTCTTCTGCTTTGTTCGCTGGTGCTGTATTGCTGCGTGTTTGTGAATCACGACGGTTAACAGCAAAATTGACGTGTCGCCACATTTTTCAGCTTCGCTTATTACTATTGCCAATCAACGCGACACACCGGATTTCGGAACTGGAATATTTTTTGTGTGTGGATATTTGCACTAAACATTGAACTTTCACTCTCCGTGAGTTCGTTCCTTTGTCCATTCTTACTATAACATTTTCCTGTTATATTTTTTGCATTTATCCACTACATATTTGGTGAGCCCGACGACCACCACATAATTGGTGAGTCCGCTTGAACGTAGGTTTTAAATTTCTTCAATTCAAGGTCGCCACATGTTCAGTTCAGTTCAGTTTAGTTTGCACAGGACTGTATGTGGCTAACGAGCCAATCGAACGTCCAGATTTCTTTCGGTGGTATGCCACAGAAGTGCGTCCACCACCTCAAACAATATCTTCACAAATATCTTCTGGTATGAGAGTAATCCTTGATGCAACAGAAAAACTCCCCTCACCACTAGGTGAGGAGAAACATTAGTGCGTTCCAAAGACAACATGAGGATCATACTAACTATTTTCTTACGGATGAAAAACAGGAAATAATGAAGGCCACACAGAGTCAAGTCTATTCTTAAAACCCCCTACCGAAGTAGAACAAACAACTTCTTTAGGAAGTCGATTCCAGTAATTTACTACCCACTTACTAAAGAAGAACTTGCGAACATTTGACCTTACATGTCACTTGACCAGTTTTAATGGGTGGATTCGAGTACCCACATTTGGCGCCAGAGCGTACAATTCACTGGGATGAATAGTACTGAAACCTGACATGATTTTGAAGGTTTCAATCAGGTCCAGACGTAGCCTCCTCCTTTTTAGTGAGAAGAGCTCTAGACTCAGAATTTCTTCATCAGTTCTGTTCAGCATGCACAAGATGTAAGTGGCTGAGAAGCAAACCGATCGTCCAGAATTTTGTGTGTGTGAGAAGCTTCAAAGGATTGGTTTTGTATTCTTGGAGTATTGAACAAGCGATGATCGGTTAAGAGTATTCTTGACCGTACTTCTGTTACATAGGTTTTTAAAACTGCAATTTTGAAAATCGGAAAGGTTTTACCTACACCTAGCCGGTAGGAGAAATTTATGTATAAACTAAAACCCTATAATATATAATTGCAGGTTTTGTTTTTCGTACATTTTTGGTCTTGGCAACCATTGTCGACGGTTTCTTTCAGAATGGTTTCAGAAGGTTTCTCTCATGCGCATACTTAGACTCCGGAGTAAAAGAGAAAAGAATCCTAAATAAATTAGATGGTCCTTGTAGGGTTGCTCAAACGAACTTTCCGAATTTTCGGTAGCCAAACGTTGGACGCCCTACAGTAGTAGTATGTCTTTCAGGAAGTAAATGCTACTCACTTGCACGCAGTATTTGAAGTGATCCCCGAAAGTCGCCGTTCTACATGCTAGAACAGATTTGAGCATAAAAATCTGCTCTGACTAGTTGTAAAGCTAAGGCACCTTATTTTACTCATTTGATGTCCACTGTTACTTCTATACCTAAATCCTCGTCATTTTGGAAGGATTTGAAGTCAATCTTGTCGCAATTGACATCTAACAGAATTTTATGGACTACTGTAGATGACGAATGACATTTACCAAAGTCCAGAAAACGATCTCAATCCTGTGACCATTTTATAACTTCTTTGATATCTTTCAAAGATCATCGTGATCACTGGATACGTAAAATCTGAAACTCTCTGTGAACACATTACAGGGACATGATAATTGAGATGCCGAATCATAGATGAAGATCAGGATGAGTTTTCACCTAGGAATGAACCGTGGGAGATAAAACCTGTTGGTTTAGCAAATTTTGAGGTGTCATTGCCTACACAGTCCTGAAAGGATGTTTCACGAATAAAACTGGCGATCCAATCATTAAGCTTGTAGCAGACTATTGTCTTTACACATTCATCATTGTACACTTCTCCGAATTCAACCTTTCGCCGACACGATTCAAAGGTCAATCAATGTCACGTGTACAATTATTGATCTTCGCCACCCGGTCAGCCATATCAACCACCTTTCAAATAATTATTTAAATGGCGCGAGGCAACGGACAACTGAATCGGATATAATAACACCGACAGGCAGCGAACAACGATACTGAACCTTTGCACCATTCCATTCTTTTCGTTTTCCTTTCAACCGATGTACAGAACAACGCCATCATTTCACAAAGATAAGATTCGGTACACAAGCGTTGTTCTCTGAGCTGAGACGTGGGGGTTTGAAAGGAGAAGCCAGCGCTAGAACGACGTCATCATCAAACACCGCCAGGGCCATAACCCAAAAGCTCGTCAGATACTCCTTTGGTTTCCAGCTTCAACCCTATAAAGCTAAGACTGGCTTAGTTAAATGCCTCAATAAAGTATAAGTAAACGATTTTAACCTGACTACCTTCCTCCAGTGTGTAACAAACCATTTAAAAATCACAGAAGATTTTAGTGACCCGGCCTTCCTTTAACAAAGCTATGTTAAGGCGGGCCCATTGGTGAATTAAAATCAGATCCTTTGAGCATCGCTTTTGGTATTCGTTTCACCGGGCGATATTCATCTATATCGGAATTGGTTACCATGATTTTCTGGAAGTATGCGTGAAAGCATTAGCTACATCCAAAATCGTTTCGTAGATAGCGAAGTAGCGTGCACATTTGAATGAATGATCTGACAGATTTCTAGGAATCATTTTTCTTTGAACTAATTCCGTAATATTCACAAAGGTATTTGATCAAAACCAAACGTTTTTTATTAATATTCTGTGTGGTTTTGTGTAAAAGAACAACAAATTCCAAAGAAATTTCCCTTAGAGTATGGCAAAACAGAGTACAATGTTTTAGATTACAGATCTCGACTATGGCTCCTTTTTCGATGAACCAAAAATACGACGTTTTATATTGAACGGCCAATACGAGAAAGAAAATATAAGCAAATTGATAGTAATTTTTAGTGTTAACGCAACGTGAAAAAAAAAGGAATGCGGAAGTTTGTGTTCCCTTACCAATTTTATAACCGAGTATCTATCACATTCTATTATTATTATAATATAATCACAAAATATTACACTTTCTATACGATGGAATCTGATCAATCACCAAAAGGTGTGACAGTTCAGCCTCTGCGTATCAAACCAGCTGAAAATGATGAACAATACCGAAACAAAGTTCAAGAGAAGTCAGTCATGAAGCTCGCATTAGAATAGTTTCCTCCCATTAATAAAAGAGAAAAAAGGAAATTTTACAACTATTTCGTTTTTTCATAAAGTTTAATGATGGAAATTATTTCTATGGATGTAGTTCTGGAAAGATCACTTTTCACGGTTGGTCCAGCCTGAAATATGAAATACTAAGTGATGTGATATTCAATTTTTCAGTACTTGAATGCTGTATGCCTAATTTAAACTGACACGATGACAGTAAAATTAGCTCACATACACATTATATGAGAACATTTGTATTACAAAGTTATGAATGATTTATTTATAAACCGACAAAAACGTTAATATTTTTGACTCAATCTAAACATTGCGTATATATCCAACTAACTTGCAAATATAGCCTTCTTTGTTTAACGGAGAGCATAAAATATCATCATTTCATCTACCAAGCAGTTACAACACCACAAAGGAGCTATGGCCATTATGCCGTTACATAGACTACTTTCAACGCTTATCATGATGAAAACGGGTCCCGATGCCCCTTTTTCCAATAATTTTCCAACTTTATTTTCAATATTTTATTTGAAAATTATAGAGTCACTGAACAGAGATAGTAGATTGAGGAAGCACATAAATCAAACTAGGATACTAAAAATGGAACTGAAAATAAAATTATTGACTGCATTTGCAAAATTCACTCATGATATTTTCGCACGTTTACGTTCTTACGAACTATTGAGTGACCATGAACTTATTCTATACCGCACACCGAAATCATTAAGAAACAGAGCACCAAATAGTTGTGATAAGAAGAAATCACTGAGCAGATTATTTAAATCGCGACCAAATAAATCAACCCGCAACGTTTATTTTATTATTTCAAATCTAACTTGCAATCGTGCCAAAAAATTACAGACCCAAATGCAAACGGCGATAAAATTCTTTTGTATTCAAATTCTACATTCAATAATTTCAACTACCATTTTTGCCTACTAGTACACTGCATATTATATAGATTATTGAAACTCATTTGCATGCATCTCCATCACACACACGCCGCGAACGGTTTTGTGCTGTTTGCGCTCATCAGGTGGGGTCAATAGGATCAGTGTCAATGACGAAATTTTTGTGTAACATTCCTTCTTATTTTCTGTTTGAACAATTGGATTCTTCTTAATTCTCAACAATTTTATCTTACATTGTTTTTGTGCACACATTTTCCTTATGCACTTCTATACCCCGTTTTGTTTTACTGAAGTAATTTATATTGATTGGCTGCCATTAAAATTCCACATATTTTGCTAGTGGTATTTGGAGAAAACAGAGACGATTGTTCACCATTGTATTGTTAATTTTATTCCTTTGCATTTATCATTTGGCAGTCTACCTTGTCAGCATTGGCTGAATTTATTATTGTCATTTGGAAACTTTGAGCATTTTTGGCTCACATCATTTGTACAACCCGGTACAGTTGACATTTGTCTATTGTTATTGTCTATTAATCTTGTTAATAGAACCGTTGGAAACTCGAATCATTGTTTTGAATTGTCGAACTAAGAAACGGGTGGACTACGCTTTAAATAGCGACTTTAGTCGTTACAGTTTTCAACTCGGATTGTTCTATTTGGAGAAACAGAAAATTGAATTGCTCAATTAGAAACGGTCAATTTGGATCGTCTGCCCATTTGAACAAGGATCAATTTGGATCTTCGTGCCGCAATTCTATTTTGTTTCAAACTTGGTGACGTCCTCTTTTTTTTCTTTTTTTATATCTTGGTTTTTGCATTAATTCATAATGCCTAAAAAAAATCGTAACGGTTGATCCCTACTGGAAAACATATTGATAGTGAATTTAATGACACTGCAGGTTCCGCCTCACAGAGCTCTTGCTTTTCGCCTGTAGGTAGTTGTAATTTAGAAAATAAACCCGAACAGACTATGCGGGATTTACAGCAGGATTTAGTAGTAGTGAATGGAATGATAGCTCGGTTGTGCAGATCCAACGACAATCCGGTGGCTAATTTTCCTGTCGCTGATCGTCAACTTGATTCGGAAATGGGCAAAGCGCCAGAGAGAATCGTGAACGATTCTGCTTCACTTCCAAAGGTTGAATTATCATCATTTAATGGTAATCCAGTGGACTACTGGAAATTCATAAGGCAGTTTGAATGCCATGTGGAATCAAAAACTACTGATTCTGGTCAGCTTCTATTGTACCTCACATATTATTGCCGAGGTAAAGCTCGAAATGCGATTGACGCTTGCGTGATGTTGCCGCCTGAAGAAGGTTATGAAAGAGCACGCAGCATTCTAAAGGAAATGTTCGGCCTACCTCATGTTGTTGCACGCTCGTTATTGAACGAGATGTTGAGTGAAGCAACACGGGTAAGAAACACTTCCGATAGTCTGTCAAACCTCGCCTTGAGGATGGAAAACTGCCAAATTGCTTTGAAGCAAATGGGTTGTGAAGCAGATTTGAATTCTGTAACCACCTTGGAAGGCGTTGTTAAGTGTCTACCTGTCGCCTCACAGCATCAGTGGGCTGATGCGGCGGATCAACTCAGCATGGATGGCCATGGAGTCACATTTGAGCACCTGACACAATTTGTGTCACGGCGTGCACGTATCGCAAGGAGCAGGTTTGGGCAGCTGCTTGAAACAACTAGCTCAAACACGCATCATCAATCACCTCGTGCATACCCAAATGCGAGGAGTGGTTTCCAAACCACTGAGAAAAGAAATGTTTTTGTTACCACAAGTGATGTAAGGCCTAGCATGAAATGTTGCATTTGCCAGGCATCTCATGAGTTACAAAATTGTCCGAAATTTATTGAATCAGATGTCGAGTCGCGCTGGAAAATCGCCAGGCGCAACTTTGTTTGTTTCTTATGTCTGCGACCGTCACATGGCGCTGTGTCATGTGAAAACCAGCCGTGGTGCACTGCCGAAAATTGCGGTAAACGACACCACACACTTTTACACTACAACCACGCTGCAGAGAAACCGTCCACGAATATTCACTGAAGCCATGCGGCATTCAGTGCTAAAGTGTTCTTAGGTTCTGTATCCATCAAGATCAAGTCTCCGAATGGGCTTATAGATGCAGTTGCCTTCTTGGATAGTGGTTATGATACACTTTGATTCTTGATGACTTCGTTGAACAGAACAGGATGCCTAAAAGTCCGGCGCAAGTTTCATTGACCACTTTGGGTCATCAGCGTAAACTTAATTGTTCTCGTTTGAAATTTGAAATACACTCGTTTAATGGCAGTCAAGTAATCCACGTCACTGAGGCTCACACAGTAGAAAGGTTGCCGTGTGTATCACAATATCCAATAATAGCTTTGAGTGAACGGCCTGCATACTCGAAAGACGTTGACTTCCTTGATGTTAGTAATCAGCTCGTGACTGTGCTCATAGGCTGTGATGTCCCTGAAGCACATTGGGCGATGGAACAGCGCTTAGGAGGCGGGCGTCGTCCATTTGCAACCAAAACGCTGTTGGGGTGGATTATGCAAGGGCCAGCATGCCAAACTCCAAAGGATATCTTGTGTTTGAATTCTTCTTTGGAGCAAGGGTCGATTGATGAATGTGTCAACCGTCTGTACAATGCAGAATTCGCAGACATATCCGCTGAAGGAGATGAACGATCGCGCGATAACAAAGATGCATTGTCGCTCGTAAGAGGATCAAAAATTATCGACGGTCATTTTCGGGTACTGCTTGTAAGATGCAACTTTATGAAATTCTTCCTTTCCCTTCGTCTTTACCTTATATTTTGAAACAATTTCCAGAATCTAAATTTTGTTGATTATATTTTCCGGTATTTTATATTTATGCTGTATTTGATGGAAAACCTTTTATTTTGTTATTAAAAACTTGCTATTGTAAATCTTTTCTTTACACACCTTTGGTTAATTATTTGTTTTAATTGTTCGTTTCGGCCATTGTCGGTCATTGTTGTTAAATTTGGTTGCCATTTTGAGCACTTGAAATTGGCTTGTATTTTGACACCACTTTTGGGTGTTTTGTCTTTGGTAGACATTTTGGACGGCAATTTAGGTAATTCCTTTCATTCTATTTATATCTCAGGTCGTCATTGAACTTGTTTGCATTTGATATAATTGATTCTGGAGTATTTTGGCTCCACTGTTTGCTGTACGTTCCTATACAGTTAAGGTTTGTATAATTATTGTTGTTGTAATTGTTGCTAATTACAGTACCGTTTAACATCCGAATTGTGGTTTTAAATTTGTCGAACTAAGAAACGGGTGGAATACGCGTTACTCACGTCACAGACGTTACAGTACTCAACTTGGTGCGTCGAAGCATTACCATTTTCGGAAGTACTCAATTTGGTTCGTTGAAGCAGTACTCAACTTGGAATTTGATTCTTCTCGAACTTGGCGAGAAGTGCAGTTTAAGATTCGCGAATCGATCCAGTTTACAATATTGGTGACGTCCCTTTTTATGTGTTTCCTTTTTTATTTCTTCAAATCCTTTTGTATAAAATGCATAAAGTTGCTTCTAAGGTAGCATTGACTGAGTGCGATGAGCCAGAGGGCATAGATACAGCTTCCCAATGCGTATTGGATTTAGAGAAGCAGCTATCCGTAGCTGGATCCACGATAGAGCGCTTGGAAAGGGGAAAGAGTGAACTAGAGGAGAATAATTTGATAGCTGGCAAGAGCAGCAGGCCAGAACGAAGCGGGACGACAACAACCGAATTGCAGCCCTCAATGAATATCAGCCTCGGACTACCCAAGGTTGAATTATCATACTTTGATGGTAATCCAATTGACTTTTGGAAATTTATGAGGCAATTTGAATGCTACATTGAATCGCGGTTTACGGACCCGGCACAACGATTATTATATCTGATGTTTTATTGCCGTGATAAGGCTCGTAAAGCTATTAATGCCTGCGTCATGCTGCAACCCACTGAGGGTTATATGAGAGCAAAAACCATACTGCGAGATTTGTTCGGTTTACCGCATGTCATTGCTCGGTCTACACTGGATGAATTGTTCGGAGAAGCCGGAACGCTTTCAGAGAAGGTAGATGGTTTATCTGAATTGGCTGTATTGTCTGTGACGTGAGTTACGCGTAGTCCACCCGTTTCTTATTTCGATAAATTCAAAACAACGATTGGGATATTCTACGGTACTGTAATTAACAACAATTACAACAAAATTAACTATACAAACCTTAATTGTATAGGAACGTCACAGCAACAATGGAGCCAAATACTCCAGAATCAAATTCAATTCAAACAAAAGACGACCTGATATAAAAATAATAAGAATCGATTCACCAAAATGTCGTCCAAACTTTCTGTGACAATCAAAAATGACACTCAAAATAGCGTCCAAATTCAAGCAAAATACTGAAGCCCGAAATGGCAACCAAATTCCGCAACAATGACCAGCAATGACAGAAACAATAAATTAAAACAAACATTTGACCGAAGGCGTGTACAGAAAAGATTTGCAATAACAGAAATAATTACAAAAAGAAAAGTTTTATATCAAAATATTGTAGGATAATTAAACACAAGCAAAATCTATTACACAAAATTCAGGTTTTATAACTAGGTTCAAAATAAAAGGAATGTTGAAGGGAAAGAAAGAATTTCAAACTACATTGAACCTTACACCTCCGACCAAATTCTTTTTAGGGCTCAACTGTACAACGATTGTTCGACGAATACCCTAACGAATTCGGAGCAGCAAATTACTTTATTTAGTGGCGAGTCACTTCCGCCACATTACATCACCATCATTGGATATTAGTAGCTTTTTACAGAGAATGAGGTTGCAAGCCGCAGACTCACCACATCCTCCGGTGATGCTTCTTGCCTTATAAAGAAGAGTTGTCCTGATCCTTACCCAAGTCGCCCACCTCTTGGGACCCTTCTAACAAACATACTTTCCGAATATCACGCCGGATGACGTCATCCCTTGTTCGTATGCTGACCGTTCGTACCAAACCATCATCACTCACTTCCGCTGTCTCAATAATACCAAGCGGCCACGACATTTTCGACAATTCTTCAGGCACAACCAATACTACATCACCGGGAATCAAATTGTGACGTGTGTTGATCCATCGTTGTCGTTCTTGTGTCTGTGCGGTGAGAACACTTACATGATTAACAACTGTCGCACAATCGGTTGGTCCCTGTAGCACCCATCCAAGTAACGTCTTGGTAGCGAATGGCTGCTTTCGACCACTTAAACGTTGTTCAAGCACCCAATGCGCTTCCGGTACGTTACAGCCAATAAGCAAAGTTATTTCTCTCCCCACATTCTCTGAAAACTTCAGATCTTTCAAATGTGCATACCTCGTGCTGATCATATTTGGAGATTTCAGCACTACTTCAGGTAACTTTGAAACCGTGTAAGCTTCGGCAACATGAATTATTTCATCACTGTCTACCGAATGCACATCGAAACTTAACAACGAACTTTTCAACTTTCGATGTAGACCAAGTGTTGCTATCGACACATCAACTGGCGCCCTAGGCATACAAAATTTCTCAACAAAACTCTGCGAGATCAAAGTTGTATCAGAGCCATTTTCAAGTAAAGCCACGACTGGAACAAGTCCAACTGGCGTGTCAATGTTCACTGTCAGGTAGCCTAAGCTTACTGCCGTACTGAGAGCAGTAGCACTGCAGTTTATACTTTTCAGTTGCTCATTAGGACGATCATAATGCAGCGAAGAATGGTGTCGTCTACTACAACCTCCAACGGAACAAGTATTCGTAATCTTGCAATCGAATGCCTTGTGAGACCGGCATAAGCAAACGTAACATATTCCATGCTGCTTAGCCATATTCCATCTGGCTTTTACGTCAGCCTCCTGATAAACAGGACAATCTTCTATCTTATGAGGTCCTCTACATTGAAAACATTCAACCAGCATTGGCCCCGGTTCCCTCGTAGTCATAAACACCCTCCTTCCATCTGGCATTCTTGGTTTCTCTGATGGCTTCGAAGAGACAGATGTTCTATCTATTAGCATGCCAAATCTGCTCCTGGCAATTCTTGCTCTCCGAGATACGAACTCGGTCAGACTGGCAAAATCAACTTCTGACCCGTCAGCAAGCATGGTATCCGCTGCGTCAGCCCACTGCTGTTGTAACGCAACAGGGAAGCATTTCACTAATCCTTCCAAAGTTGTGACTGATTTCAAATCAGCGTCACACTTCATTTGCTTCAATGTGATTTGGCAATTTTCCATTTTTATGGCCAAATCAGACAAACCATCGACTTTGTTGGAAAGTCTTCTGGCTTCATCAAGCAACTCCTCCAATGTTGACCTGGCAATTACATGCGGTAGCCCAAACAAATCTTTTAAAATCATCTTTGCCCGCGTATAACCCTCAGTGGGTTGTAGCATGACACATGCATCAATTGCTTTTCGAGCCTTGCCCCGACAATAATACATCAAATAAAACAGTCGGTGGCCTGGATCCATAAGCCTCGACTCAATGTAACATTCAAACTGTTTCAGGAACTTCCAATAGTCTATTGGATTACCATCGAAGTAGGATAATTCTACTTTAGGCAATCCCATACTCATGTTCATCGCTGGTTGCAAATAGCTTACCGCCAAATCGAACCCTTCAGTTTTGCTACTAGCACCGGCGATCAAGTTAACTTCTCCAGCGACTCCTCGTCGTTCCTTTGTCAAGCGCTCTTTCGTTGATCTAGCAGCATCTAAATCGCGCTTTGATTGTAACACTTGTTGAGAACTCGCAATGCTATCTCTATCATCATCGTTTTCCTTAGAAGCTATCTTAGAAGATATCTTAGGCATACTAGATGAAATATACAACAATGTTCCAAAACGACAAAAAATAATTAAAAAGGGGACGTCACCAAAGTTGTGAACAGAGATTGACTGTCAAATGTTCAATGTCACGACGATCGGGGAGTTCTTCGCCAATTTTGCTCAATATAGCTTCAATTTAACGAACCAAATTGCGTATTTTCTTCGGTTGAGACAATTACTGTACCAGTCAGAAGACAAGTTGTGATGCGAATTTAATTGAAACGATACAACTTGAGCACAGAAACCGAATTGACGCAATTCACGAATTGAGTACTTCTCGCCAAGTTCGAGAAGAATCTATTTCCAAATTAAGTACTGTATTGTCTGTGACGTGAGTTACGCGTAGTCCACCCGTTTCTCATTTCGATGAATTCAAAACAACGATTGGGATATTCTACGGTACTGTAATTAACAACAATTACAACAAAAATAACTATACAAACCTTAGTTGTATAGAAACGTCACAGCAACAATGGAGCCAAATACTCCAGAATCAAATTCAATTTAAACAAAAGACGACCTGATATAAAAATAAGAAGAATCGATTTACCAAAATGTCGTTCAAACTTTCTGTGACAATCAAAAATGACACTCAAAATAGCGTCCGAAATCAAGCAAAATACTGAAGCCCAAAATGGCAACCAAATTCCGCAACAATGACCGACAATGGCAGAAACAATAAATTAAAACAAACATTTGACCGAAGGCGTGTACAGAAAAGATTTACAATAACAGAAATAATTACAAAAAGAAAAGTTTTATATCAAAATACTGTAGGGAAATTAAACACAAGCAAAATCTATTACACAAAATTCAGGTTTTGTAACTAGGTTCAAAATAAAAGGAATGTTGAAGGGAAAGGAAGAATTTCAAACTACTTTGAGCCTTACACCTCCGACCAAATTTTTTCTAGGGCTCAACTGTACAACGATTGTTTGACGAATACCCTAAAAAATTCGGAGCAGCAAATGACTTTATTTAGTGGCGAGTCACTTCCGCCACATTACATCATCATCATTGGATATTAGTAGCTTTTTATAGAGAATGCGGTTGCAAGCCGCAGACTCACCACATCCTCCGGTGATGCTTCTTGCCTTATAAAGAAGAGTTGTCCTGATCCTTACCCAAGTCACCCACCTCTTCTTGGAACCCTTCTAACAAACATACTTCCCGAATATCACGCCGGATCACGCCATCCTTTGTTCGTATGCTGACCGTTCGTACCAAACCATCATCATTCACTTCCGCTGTCTCAATAATACCAAGCGGCCACGACATTTTCGACAATTCTTCAGACACAACCAATGCTACATCACCGGGAATCAAATTGAGACGTGTGTTGATCCATCGTTGTCGTTCTTGTGTTTGTGCGGTGAGAACACTTACATGATTAACAACTGTCGAACAATCGGTTGGTCCCTGTAGCACCCATCCAAGTAACGTCTTGGTAGCGAATGGCTGCTTTCGACCACTTACACGTTGTTTAAGCACCCAATGCGCTTCCGGTACGTTACAGCCAATAGGCAAAGTTATTTCTCTCCCCACATTCTCTGAAAACTTCAGATCTTTCAAATGTGCATACCTCGTGCTGATCATATTTGGAGATTTCAGCACTGCTTCAGGTAACTTTGAAACCGTGTAAGCTTCGGCAACATGAATTATTTCATCACTGTCTACCGAATGCACATCGAAACTTAACAACGAACTTTTCAACTTTAGGTGTAGACCAAGTGTTGCTATCGACACATCAACTGGCGCACTAGGCATACAAAATTTCTCAACAAAACTTTGCGAGATCAAAGTTGTATCAGAGCCATTATCAAGTAAAGCCACGGCTGGAACAAGTCCAACTGGCGTGTCAATGTTCACTGTCAGTTAGCCTAAGCTTACTGCTGTACTGAGAGCAGTAACACTGCAGTTTATACTTTTCAGTTGCTCATTAGGACGATCATAATGCAGCGAAGAATGGTGTCGTCTACTACAACCTTCAACGGAACAAGTATTCGTAATCTTGCAATCGAATGCCCTGTGAGACCGGCATAAGCAAACGTAACATATTCCATGTTGCTTAGCCATATTCCATCTGGCTTTTACGTCAGCCTCCTGATAAACAGGACAATCTTCTATCTTATGAGGTCCTCTACATTGAAAACATTCAACCCGCATTGGCCTCGGTTCCCTTGTAGTCATAAACACCCTCCTCCGATCTGGCATTCTTGGTTTCTCTGATGGCTTCGAAGAGACAGATGTCCTATCTATTAGCATGCCAAATCTGCTCCTGGCAATTCTTGCTTTCCGAGATACGAACTCGGTCAGACTGGCAAAATCAACTTCTGACCCTTCAGCAAGCATTGTATCCGCTGCGTCAGCCCACTGCTGTTGTAACGCAACAGGGAAGCATTTCACTAATCCTTCCAAAGTTGTGACTGAATTCAAATCAGCGTCACACTTCATTTGCGTCAATGTGATTTGGCAATTTTCCATTTTTATGGCCAAATCAGACAAACCATCGACTTTGTTGGAAAGTCTTCTGGCTTCATCAAGCAACTCCTCCAATGTTGACCTGACAATTACATGCGGTAGCCCAAACAAATCTTTCAAAATCATCTTTGCCCGCGTATAACCCTCAGTGGGTTGTAGCATGACACATGCATCAATTGCTTTTCGAGCCTTGCCCCGACAATAATACATCAAATACAACAGTCGCTGGCCTGGATCCATAAGCCCCGACTCAATGTAACATTCAAACTGTTTCAGGAACTTCCAATAGTCTATTGGATTACCGTCAAAGTAGGATGATTCTACTTTAGGCAATCCGATACTCATGTTCATCGCTGGTTGCAAATAGCTTACCGCCGAGTCTAACCCTACAGTTTTGCTACTTGTACCGGGGATCAAGTTTTCTTATTCAGCGACTCCTCGTCGTTCATTTGTCAAGCGCTCTATCGTTGATCTAGCAGCATCTAAATCGCGCTTTAATTGCAACACTAGTTGAGAACTCGCAATGCTATCTCTATCATCATCGTTTTCCTTAGAAGCTATCTTAGAAGATATCTTAGGCATACTAGATGAAATATACAACAATGTTCCAAAACGACAAAAAAATAAATAAAAAGGGGACGTCACCAAAGTTGTGAACAGGGATTGACTGTCAAATGTTCAATGTCACTATGATCGGGGAGTCCTTCGCCAATTTTGCTCAATATAGCTTCAATTGAACGAACCAAATGCGTATTTTCTCCGGTTGAGACAAATACTGTACCAGTCAGAAGACAAGTTGTGATGCGAATCCAATTGAAACGATCCAACTTGAGCACAGAAACCGAATTGATGCAATTCACGAATTGAGTACTTCTCGCCAAGTTCGAGAAGAATCAAATTCCAAATTAAGTACTCACAAAATTGAGTACTGTATTGTCTGTGACGTGAGTTACGCGTAGTCCACCCGTTTCTTATTTCGATAAATTCAAAACAACGATTGTGATATTCTACGGTACTGTAATTAACAACAATTACAACAAAAATAACTATACAAACCTTAATTGTATAGGAACGTCACAGCAACAATGGAGCCAAATACTCCAGAATCAAATTCAATTCAAACAAAAGACGACCTGATATAAGAATAATAAGAATCGATTTACCAAAATGTCGTCCAAACTTTCTGTGACAATCAAAAATGACACTCAAAATAGCGTCCAAATTCAAGCAAAATACTGAAGCCCAAAATGGCAACCAAATTCCGCAACAATGACCGACAATGGCAAAAACAATAAATTAAAACAAACATTTGACCGAAGGCGTGTACAGAAAAGATTCACAATAACAGAAATAATTACAAAAAGAAAAGTTTTATATCAAAATACTGTAGGAAAATTAAACACAAGCAAAATCTATTACACAAAATTCAGGTTTTGTAACTAGGTTCAAAATAAAAGGAATATTGAAGGGAAAGGAAGAATTTCAAACTACTTTGAACCTTACACCTCCGACCAAATTCTTTCTAGGGCTTAACTATACAACGATTATTCAACGAATACCCTAACGAATTCGGAGCAGCAAATGACTTTATTTAGTG
>JACCGJ010009383.1:0-21781 GCA_013407085.1 Atriophallophorus winterbourni | reverse complement strand
ATTTGGCCCCACATGGTGATGAACAATCAAATGAAATGCAGACTGACTTTGTCTCTCACAATGACAATACCGACGAAGATGACCATTCAACGATTTCTCACGAGGATGAATCTAACGTTGGCACTCCTTCAACATACGAACTTTTAAAAGAGAACCAACAGAGACTTCATCCATATTCCCTTCGAAATCGAGAGGCATAGTGTTCAGCAACATGTTCATTTTGCAGCGAGGAAGAATGTAGTGATTCATTAACTCACCTTTTTCTCGTGTATATATCTCACGTCTCTCCTTTTCTGTTACAGCTCCTGTATTCCAGTTTTTAGAAGATTAAAGCCTATTCTACGGCCTTTGTCTCTTAATATCTCTGAACGTTGAAATCATAAACACCACATATTTACCCCCTCAATATATGTCGAGGCCTGGGAAACCTGACAGTATTTCGCCAAGTGCAGTCTTGACCCTGTGCGGCACTTTGCTGGATCAGGCTTGTGCTTTAATACATAACATACATAACTGGATGATATTGATGATTCGATATGGATTGATATACCGTCACTGGATGCCTTTTCGGTTGTATTTACAACCAACCTCCTCCAACCTTACGCAATCTTGATAAGATTAAAAATGCTTTTATTGAAGTTTCTTTGAACCCTATTAAAAATAAACTTATAGCTGGTGATTTTAACATGCCTTATACATGCTGGAACTCGCCTCAATAATCTAGAAAATTCTCCTCTTTTTCCGAAGCAATCAACCTACTAGGTTACACCCAAGTAGTCGATAAACCTACAAGGCAGTCAAACCTTCTAGACCTTATTTTCACATTGGGTTTTAATGCTAGTAATGCGGAAGTCATAGCACCCCTTCCTGGTTGTGACCATAACATGATTACGTGTCAACTTCATCTTTGTGAGAATCGGACGTCCATCAGCACAGCTAATGACCGTCTTTATGTTGATTGGACAAAGTTTTCGACTCCTATTAGAAACTCTGATTGGACCGACGTCTTTATATCTCCGGATTTTAATCTTATCTCTTCAATATTCCATAAGAACTTATCTAGATGTCTTGTATCTCCTCAGAAGACTAAATCTATTAAACTTGATAAAATAAACCTTCTTGAAAAAAGATTGCACGTCTTTCTACTTTTGTAAACCACACACATGACATTTATTCATTTTTACGTCTCAAGAAACTTCTTAGCTCTTTTACAACAATCAAATTGCAGTTTATCGAAAATCAAGAAAGAATGGCCCTGAACAGTGCTTCGAAGACCAAGTCTTTGAATAGTTTAACGAAATCTCGATATAATCTAAGTAAACATGAAATTTCTACACTTGAGTTTTACCATGATGATGTGGAATCATCCACATCAGATTCTTCAGAAATATGTAGGCTATTTTTAAACTTTCAGCCAATCATTCAATACCATTGTATACCCTATACCCGCATGTCAAAAAAGTTAATCGATTCCATCAAATTTAGTAAGTTAATGCAGTGTCGGCGAAGCAAAGCTTATTATAAGCCTGATGTTGTAGGTTTAGTACCAGCAATCTTGCAACTGAATACGGATGATATAACTTTGATTTTATTAAACGTAATTAATCTTTCTATTAAATCTGGTATTCCCCCTCGGATGGAAACATTATGTAATTATACCCCGTCTTAGAGCAGGGATTCGCACATCATCACTAATTATCGCCCAATTAATCACACACCTTTTCTCTCTAGGCTATTCGAAAAGTTAATCAAGAATGCATTAATAGCATACTTGGGCCCACGCGCTTTCTCTCCATTCCAACATGGCTTTTTGAATCAAAAGTCCTGTATTACGTGTCAGCCCGGAATATGTGGACTATGTAACCGCTTCCATAGACCAAGGATTAGCTGTACTGACAGTCTTTTTGGAATTACCAAAAGATTTGCTAAAGCTCCTCATTCTCTTCTCCTAAAGTTATCATCACTTGGTATTTCCGGACCCTTATTTAATTCGTTCCGTTCACATCTTTCTGATCGTACCTTCTCCATTTTTGCTTACGGTATATGCTCTGTAACCCAATCTAAACCAAGCAGAGTCATCCAAGGTAACGTACTAGGTCCCCTCCTTTTTCCTATATATATTAACGATGTGAAAACCTTTGTGAAAAACACAAAGCTCTTCATCTTTGCGGATGATATCAAACTTGTCGTAGATTTTCCCGTCATAAAGATATCACAGGATATAGACTCCCTCAATGATGATCGTTCAACCCTTTCACATTGGGGCTCAAAATGGGGGTTAGAATTCTCAACTCTGAAGACGCAATTCATGGCTATACGCTGATCAACACCCCTGGTAGTATCATTCTCAACAATACATCACGCGTCTTCTAACGAAATCAAAGACTTATGATTTAGACATTCTTCATCTCTTAACTTCAACGAACAAGTAAGATTTCTAATAGTAAGAAATAGACAAAATTACTGTTGAGCCACTAAGTGAAATTATTAAGATAAATTCTTCCTTAGATAATTTATACTCTAATGGTATACCGGGTTTCTAATTTCACTTGAAGTTTTCTCGTATTAGTATGTCGCAGGTTCCGGTAATATCCCCTGGTGAACTTTGGCTTAAGTGTCATGCTGCCAGACCCTAGACATGCTTTTGAACTAATTTACCTCAACATTGCCTTCGATGACATTTTCTATACACTATATTGTATATAACTATCTTTTATTTCGTACGAGTTCTACAAATGTCACCTTTTCATCGAAACCTGCAAAATAATAAAATTTACTCAAAAAATAAAAAAAGTGAATACTGAAAAACATTGTTTTTAATGTATATTTTTCATTTTTAAATGATGTACTATTTTACTTTGATGACCTCTCACCATGCTGGTGAAGAGAATATCTTTCATTCTACTCCAGATTCTTCGAAAACCGAACCATTACTGAAACGGGCCTGAAATCTATCCGCCCGAGATTTGTTCCGTATGCAATTCACACTCCTGCAGATAACGAAAATCCGGCTGGTGAACAAATTTTGGTTCGATTCGTCGACAATTCTTCAAGAGTATTGGATCATACAACGTACCCTACTCCCATGCTATTTATATCACACCCTCTCTCATCCCCCACAATTTCTTAGATTTTCTTATTCCGATGGATTTATGTTCCCTTTTCGATCTTTTCAACCAACCATTCCGTAAAAACATGAATTTATGCATATATAATTTATTTATCAATATTTTTTTATGACAACTTCATTACAATTCGCACCACTTTTTCCATAATTACCTTCCATTTCTGTTCTCCATTTTTTCGCATCCTTGCCATTCGTAAATCTTGACAAAATTTAAACGGAACTTTATTGTTATTAGACATTAAGAATTTTTTCTTACCTACGGTATATTCGTTTCCATTATTGAACGGAAGAAAATGTTTACCAATTCAGCTGTCTTCGGTCAATTGCACTGTTCTATATTCTTTTGCTGTTCAAATTTTCATAAGCTGATCATGTATTGCATGCCTTGGCTGTCCAATAATCTATATTATTATTACGATGGTCTAAATTATCTAATGAAGAATTTCACTTAGTGAATTAACGGTAAGTAATTCTACAAGTGATTTCAATTTTCCTGTTGATGTGCACTTATAATAATAATATATATTCTTGGACAACCAAGGCATGCAATACATGATCAACTTATCAAAATTTGAACAGCAAAAGAATATCGAACTGTCCAAATGACCAAAGTGAGTGGAATTTCTAAACATTTTTTCCGTTCAATGATAGAAAGGAATCTACAGCAGATGAGAAAAAAATTCTTAATGTCTAATAACAATAAAGTTCCATTTAAATTTTGTCCAGATTTACGAATGGCAAGGATGCGAAAAAATGGAGAACAGAAATGGAAGGTAATTATGGAAAAAGTGGTGCGAATTGTAATGAAGTTGTCATAAAAAAATATTGATAAATAAATTATATATGCGTAAATTCACGTTTTTACGGAAAGGTTGGCTGAGAAGATTGAAAAGGGAACATAAATCGATCGGAATAAGAATGTCTAAAAAATTGTGGGGGATGAGAAATGGTGTGGTATAAATAGCATGGGAGTTGGGTACGTTGTATGATCCAATACTCTTGAAGAATTGTCGACAAATCAAACCAAAATTTGTTCACCAGGCGGATTTTCGTTATTTGCAGGAGAGTGAATCGCATACGGAACAAATCTCGGGCGGATAGATTTCGGGCCAGTTTCAGTGATGGTTCGGTATTCGAAGACACTGGAATAAAATGAAAGATATTCTCTTTACCAGCATGGTGAGAGGTCATCAAAGTAAAATAGTACATCATTTAAAAATGAAAAATATACATTAAAAACAGTGTTTTTCAGCATTTACGTTTATATTTTTTAGTAGATTTTATTATTTTGCAGGTTTGGATGAAAATGTGACATTTATAGGCCTCATACGAAATAAAAGACAGTTATATACATAGGTTACACTGGTTGGGTCACGTTTTACGGATGCCGGACCACCGACTTCCGAAACGGATTCTTTATGCGACACCACATCCTGAATGCGTAAATCTCGGGGTGGCCAAACCGTCACACGGCATAGGCAGTTAAAAACTCTTACTAGTAACCTTTCCAAAGTCGGCGCAGCGCGTCTTCCAGGCTGATGTCCCCGCAATCATATATCGCAATGGCTAGTTACGCTTCAGGATATGTCCCGAAACCGTGTTCAATTGCGGTCTTACACTAAGCATCTTCTTGGAGAAGCCAGAAAAACACAGTCTCCTTGTCCCTCGCGGACATTGTATACCAGAAGAGGCGTATGAATCCGCAAGGATCACCGGCTCGACTGTTTGGGATGATGTCGGGAGTCCCTGCTTGGTCTCTACCTCGAGAATGGCTTGTGAACTGTACCTACAGTATCCGGCCCCGATAGGTGCGATCCTTAATCTCGCTCCGCTGCCTTGCGGGTTAGGCTTTCGGGCCAAAGGCTTGAGGTGGGAGTCCTCAAGATCAACTCCTCTACTTCGGCCTGGGCAACCGGGCAGTATCACGCCCACACCCAAACAATGACAATAACAGCACTAGAAATTCCTACCTCTATCTCCTCTATTGCTTCTATTGCCTTCTTCTCCACATGTTACCATCCCCGATTCGCTCTCTCTACCTGATGTACGACTCATGCCGTCTAGACAGCCGTCGATTGCTGCAACTCTTCTACGCCCGCGGGTTTCATTTAGGTTAGCTTCGTTTAACGTTCGGACCTTGCTACAACCGGGACAACAGGCCGGCCTTGCACGAACGCTTGAGACGTTAGGCATTGATATCTGCTGCTTATCGGAAACCCGTTTCCGTGACACAAGCGAAGTCTGTCAGTTGGTCTCACCAGCTGAACCAGACAGCAGATTCCACCTGCGCCTCTCTAGTGACCCGGATGCTTCCTCTGCCGGATTGGCTGGCGTCGGTATCGCGCTCAGTTCCCGTGCTGAGCAATCACTCTTAGAGTGGATTCCCGTTGACAGCAGACTGTGCGGTGCACGATTTCGTGGCCACTGTCGGGTGAACAGGCGGTGCGAAACGCGGAGGGATTTGTTTGTGATTTCTGCCTACGCTCCAACGGACTGTAGTGTGGATCTCAGTAAGGACAACTTCTATGAGAAGTTGCATAGTTTGTTTCGCAAGGCACGCAGGACAGATGTCGTAATCATGGCAGGAGATCTCAACGCTCGCGTTGGTCGCCTGTCTGAATACGAGCGCCACCTAGGAGGTCAGTATGGGCTGGATGGCGGGCGTTCAGATAACGGAGAACGATTGCTCACATTCTGTGGCGATCACCGCCTCTATCTCTCCAGTACGGCATTTCGGCGTTCCCAGCGTCGAATGGCCACATGGCGCTCACCATCACAGCACGTCTGGTCTCAAATTGACCACATTGCTATTAGCTACAGGTGGCGTGGTAGCATCAAGGATTGTCGTTCATACTGGACCACCAGTGTGGACTCAGACCATGCGCTAGTCTGTGCGACAGTCAACTTCCAATTTGGGGGTAAGGCACGCGCAAGACGAACTCATGTAGACACCGCCTCTTTGATGCTCCCCGCTGTCAGAACCGAGTTCCATCATGCATTGACCAGGGAGCTCGCAGAAGCACCCCCGTCTGATGTTGAGCAGCACTGGAACTTCGTTCGGACAGCACTGTCCTGCGCTACTTCTGAAAGCTGTCAACCCACCCGCGCTTTGCCACGCTCTTGGATCTCGGCCCAGTCACTTGCTTTAATCGATCACCGTCGAACTTTACCCACCGGCACTGAACACAACCGTGCTCGGAGAGAATTCAATACCCGCTTAAAGGCCAGCTTAAGGAATGACCGCGAGTTCTGGTGGACGCAACGTGCTTGTGAGATGGAGGTTGCAGCCGCATCGGGCAATACTCGCAAATTGTTTCAGTTAATTAGAGCTACTGGTTCGAAACTGAATACAGTGAGCGAGACTATTTGCGAAACTGACGGCTCGCCGATCACCAATCTTAGTAGACGCTTAGAACGATGGGCTGAGCACTTTGGTGCTCAGTTCAGCCAGCCACCTCCTCCGACCTCGCCGCCTGAGACACCGATTTGCACGCCTTGGCCCGTTTCCTTAGCCGCTCCTGATCTCCAGGAGGTGAGAGAGGTAATTCGAGCACTGAAGCGCCACAAGTCACCTGGTCCTGACGACCTCCACCCGATTTTGTTTAAGGAGGGAGGTGATCTTGTGGCAGCGGAGTTACGTGATTTGTTTACCAAAGTATGGGCTGAGGAGCGGGTCCCGGCGTCATGGGGTGAATCGACGGTTATCCCAATCTTTAAGAAGGGCGCACGGAATCTGTGTTCCAATCATCGTGGGATATCCCTGACTCCTGTCGCGTCTAAACTCCTGGTTTCCATCCTCCTTCGTCGGCTATCGCCCATTCGGGAGTTACGTTGCCGTGAGGAACAGGCTGGATTCCGCCCGGGGCGAGGATGCGTGGATCAGCTTTTTGTCCTGCGACAGTTATTAGAGCACAGACACCTGTACCGGCGACCAACCATCGTAGCTTTTCTGGACATCCGGGCCGCGTTCGACTCGGTGGACAGAACTACTCTTTGGAACTGCTTGCTTAGGAGTGGCATCCCTCCTAAGTATGTCGCCATCTTGAAGGAGCTCTATTCTCATTCATCAGGGAGGGTCAGGGTCTACGGCAGCCTATCGCCGGCGTTCCCACAACCAGTGGCGTGCGCCAGGGCTGTCCGCTGTCCCCATTCTTGTTCAACTTTGCGATCGAGGATGTCCTCCAGAATGCTCTCCGTAGCTTCACTGAGGGTGGGATCGAGCTACTTCCAGGTAACCGTGTCACTGACCTTGATTATGCCGATGACATTGCTTTGCTTGGTGATGATCCGGTGTTCCTACAGAATGCCCTGAACCAGCTAGCATTGGAGGCGTCTAGGTACGGATTGCACTTAGCTCCAACTAAGTGTAAGGTTCTTCTTCAAGATTGGGAGGGGTTGCAGCCCACTCTGACGGTCGATGACCTCAGTCTGGACTGTGTGGAACAGTTCACCTATCTTGGTAGCTGCATCACGGCGGGAGGAGGGCTGGAAAGTGAGATCGGCTCTCGCATTGCGAGAGCTCGCTTCGCGTTCACTAGTCTAGGTCATCTCTGGAAGCGGTCTGACGTGAGTTTGAGACTCAAGGGGAGAGTTTACCTGGCCTCAGTCAGGTCGGTCTTGCTTTACGGGTGCGAGAGCTGGGCAGTACGCGCAGAGGAGCTCCGGCGCTTGGAGGTGTTTGAACATCGATGTTTACGGAGGCTTGCACGAGTGTGGTGGCAACACCGCACTAGCAACGTTGAAGTGAGGCACCGTGTTCTAGGTGTGGACAGCCTGATGCTACGAGACCTAATCGACCGTTCCCGTCTCCGCTGGCTAGGGCATGTCTTGAGAATGAAGCCTGAGCGCCTACCCTTCCGCGCGCTGCGTGTGTCGGTTGGCCCAGGCTGGCGGCGGTGTTCAGGTGGACAACCGCTGACCTGGAAGAAGGCCTTAAAACGCTTGACGTCGGGTTTAGCTCGGGTCGGACGAACGCGGCTTCCTGGGTGGGGTCCAAGGGATAGTGAGTGTCTGTGGCTTGACACGCTGTCGACGATGGCTGAGAACCGGCAACAGTGGAGAGAGTGCATTCTATTTTGTGTTCCCCCCTCAAATTTGTAAAAAAAATCAAAAAATCGACATGTGGAACAATGGACAAAAAAATTCCCCCTCATATTGTACCTTTTTTTCTTTCTTTCTTTTTCTCGTGCATTGCCGGGTGGCACTTTTTCATTTTTAAATGAATGTTGTAAATACTATTATATATCATTTATATTTTGGAGTGTTTGCTTAACATTGTATGTTGTCAAGCGGAGTGACGAGAAAAGCTTGTTATGATGCATGACAGTGAAAGCAGCAAGGATGTTGCCATGCTGATGTCGCTCTACTCGTTCACGAAACTTGTTTGAATGCATGTTCCATTCGAGGTGTAGGCAGCTCTTCCCAGTTTGTGCTTACTCTTTTATAGAACCCGTAGCAATTTAAGTCCCACCCATCCCCATCTTTTAGGATTTCACTTTTTCATGGTTGTGTGGCAGTTCAGCATTCGGTACGTGCTACCAGTGTAATGCTGCCTGTGATGATGATGATGATGACTTAGTAAATTAACAGTAAGTGATTCTACAAGCGATTTAAATTTGAAAGGAAGTTGCGTCGAACTTTAGTGCGAGTGAAGGGAACGTGCAGAAGCCTCGTTCGGTTATGTAGGATGTAACGATTGCACTCTTGAAAGCGCATCATAGACCTAAGTTTAACTTGGTGCTTCGTAACGATTCGGAAAAAGATTAAGACGAATTCTACGCAGCCAGAGAGGGTCTATGTCTAGTAAATTGCATCTGACCTGATAAGATGAAGGATTAGAGTAACCTTACATAATTTTGCTAAATCTGCGTTGAGGGCCTTCTAAGATTATACAGTCACGCCTTTCAATGTGAGAGTAGGCTCTATTACAGTAGTCAACAAGCGGTAATACTTTCATTTTATATAGACTTAGTCTACCTTCACGTAGGAGGAATTTTTGATTGATCAAACCAAAATTCTGTCTAGCTCTTACTATTAGAAATCTTACTTGCTCGTTGAAGAATATCTAAATCCTAAGTCTTTGATTTCGTTAGAAGGAGCGAGTGGTGTATTGTTGAGAATGATACTACCAGGGGGTATTGAGCAGCGTATACCCATGAATTAAGTCTTCAGAGCTGAGAATTCTAACCCCCATTATGAGCCCCAATTTGAAAGGGTTGAAAGATCATCATTGAAGGAGTCTATAGCCAGTGATATCTTTATGACGGGAGAAGCTAAGACAAGTTTGATATCGTCCGCAAAGATAAAGAGTTTTGCGTTTTTCACAAAGTTTTGCACATCCTCAATATATATAGGAAAAAGGTGGGGACCTACTACGCTACCTTGAATGACTCCATTTGGTATAGATTGAGTTTCAGAGGATATACCTTCAACGGAAATGTAGAAAGTACGATCCCTGTTTTAAGACGGGGCATAATTACATAATGTTTCCATCAGAGGGTGAATATACCAGATTTAATAGAAAGATTAATTAGGTTTAATAAAAGCAAAGGTATATCATCCGTATTCAGTTGCAAGATTGCTGATACAAAACCTACAACATCAGGCTTATAATAAGCTTTGCTTCGCCGACACTGCATTAACTTACTAAATGTGATGGAATTGATCACCTTTGAAGGAGTATTTTGACATGCGGGTATAGGGTATACAATGGTATTGAATGATTCGCTAAAAGTTTAAAAATAGCTTACATATTTCTGAAGAATCTGATGTGGATGATTCCACATCATCAAAGCAAAACACAAGTGTAGAAATTTCTTGTTTACTTAGATTATATCGAGATCTCGTTAAACTATTCAAAGACTTATTCTTCGACGCACTGTTCATAGCCATTCTTTCTTAATTTTCGATGAACTGCAATTTGATTGTTGTAAAAGAGCAAAGAAGTTCCTCGAGACGTAAAAAATGAATAAAAGTCATGAGTGTGGTTTACAAAAGCAGAAAGACGGGCAATCTTTTTTCAAGAAGGTTAATTTTATCAAGTTGAATAGATTTAGTCTTTCGAGGAGTTGATGAAGTAACGAGACATCTAGATAAACTCTTATGGATTATTGAAGAGATAAGATTAAAATCCGAAGATATAAAGAAGTCAGCCCAATCAGAGTTTCTAATAAGAGTAGAAAACTTTGTCCAATCAACATAAAGACGGTCATCAGCTGTTTTGATGGACATCCGATTCTCACAAAGATGAAGTTGACACGTAATCATGTTATGGTCACAACCAGGAATCGAGTGGTGCTGGGGACATCACTTGTACACTACCCCCAAGAAACTCCATGATGATGTCTTAATGGGTCTGCGTACCATCTACGGAGTTCGCAGGTGGGAACGAGACTGGATCACGATTTGCAACGATCTTGCCTCCGATCGACGTGCGTGGGCTGGTGCGATCCGAGACATCAATGAAGCCGGCTAATCCACCCGTGGAGCCAGCCGCACAAAAGTAAAAAAAGTAAAGTACAACCAGGAAGGGGTGCTATGACTTCCGCATTACTAGCATTAGGACACAATGTGAAAATAAGGTCTAGAAGGTTTGACTGCCTTGTAGGTTTATCGACTACATGGGTGTAACCTAGTAGGTTGATTGCTTCGGAAAAAGAGGAGAATTTTCTAGATTGGTGAGGCGAGTTCCAGCATGTATAAGGCATGTTAAAATCACCAGCTATAAGTTTATTTTTAATAGGGTTCAAAAAACTTCAATAAAAGCATTTTTAATCTTATCAAGATTGTCTAAGTTTGGAACAGGTGTGTTGCAAATACAACCGAAAAGGGCATCCAGCGAAGGTATATCAATCCTTTTTCGAATTATCAATATCATCCAGTGAAAAAGAACAATGAAGATTGGCAGGGATATTCTTAGTAATATATGATGCAACCACCACCACGAATGGAGCACCGATTTTCACGAAAAATATTATAATTTGGCAGGAAAAGTGTAGTGTCTATATCTTCATCAGTTGGGTTAGCAGACAGGAAAAATTGAAGATCATACATTTTAGAAGAAATAGATATCGCGTTAAATAGAAGGATGCTGATAGGGGGAGTATAGATAGAAGTGTTAGTGATGGTGGCCTGAAATTTCAAACTAGGTTGTATTAAATCCTGTATATGGGTATGGTATATGGTATGAAAGCACAAGCCTGATCCAGGCAAAGTGCCGCACAGTCAGAGACTGCACGTGGGCTAAGATACTGTCAGGTTGCCCAGGCCTAGGCAGATATGAGGGGGAATAGAAATGGTAGTGAGACTCCAGCGTGTACTCGCATGCAGCTCACTACCGTTGGCCAATCAATTTAGCACGATGTTAGCCGCACAGCACAGAAATGCTGCACGATTGCACATCCGTGGAAACACTAGTGGAAAATTTGATTGTTGGGAATTGTCTGGGTATATTATTTATATTATATTTGCACGATCTGATACAGATATGGTGCCGTTCAACATAAACAATGAGATGTACAAAGCGAGAAGGGGGAGGGGTACAAAGCGTTGACATCATCGTCATCGTTGAACGTAGGCATGATACTACCCGGTTGCCTACACCGAAGTAGGTAAAACTGGGTAAAACTGGTGGGGGCGTATGATGGATAAACATGTGGAGCAGGGTGTGGCCAAGATGAAATTCTACGCATGTTTGCTTGGGGTGACATGACAGTTTGAGCATCGGGATAAACCAGGCAAGTTAAAGTTAAGGTGTTCATTTCTATTTAATCTAAGTTTTGTGACTGGTCACCATGCTGATTGGAGTAAGGGTAGCAACACGATGGCATTCTTGTACCACTAATTTGCTTTTAGCCAGAGACCACTGTACTAATGCTGCTGGTGAATGTCATTTATTTAGATTTCTCAAAAGCATTTGATCGAGTTGGCCATGCAATATTGCTTAACAAGCTGGAAGCACTAGGTATTCCAGCCATATTGCTGTCCTGTGTACCTGCATTCTTACGTTCGCGAAACCTCGGATGCGTGTTAGACAGACCCTTTCAAAGCCATTCCCAATTAAGTGTGAAGTACCTCCGGGGTACGTTCTTGGCCCGCGTCTATTTTTGATTTTTATCAACGAGATTGTTGGGTACGTCGAATCACCATTTCTCCTGTTCGCGGATGATATCAAGATTTGGCGGGTCATCAACTCAGCCAGCGATACAAACAACAAACTTCAATCTGACCTGGATTCATTACACGCGTGGTCTACGATTAACCGTTTACCATTCAACATTGACAAATGCCATGCATTACGCACTCGTCTTCCTGGCGACCCTGGCTATAATCTGGGTGGCAAGATGCTCGCTGTCACAATGCAAGAAAAAGATCTCGGGGTGATTAGACAAAATGACTTGGGCTGTTCTGCTCAGTGTAGCAGAGCTTCAACCGTGGCAAATAGAAACGTTGGGCTTTTAAAGCGTGCGTTCGGGACAATCGATCCACGTCTTTTTCCGTTTATTTATCAGGTGCACATCAGGCCACACTTGGAGTATGCTGTCTCCGCCTGGACACATGGTTGAAACGTGACCAACACGTCCTAGAACAGCCGCAGAGACGTTCTACAAAGCTTGTCAAGGGGCTTAGCTGCCTCGGCTACGAGGAACGTCTTACAACTCTGCAAATGTTCTCTACAAACTATCATCGTATCCGATGCGATCTGATACTTGTGTATCGGATATTGACGGAAGAAACTCACCCATGTAGGGGTATGCTTAAAATGGCCCCATACTTTGCAAATCGTGATCATCACCTGAAGTTGGCACATCTGCACAGTAGATTGGACTGTCGCAGACATCTTTTGCCGTCCGGATTCCCCGTGCTTGGAACGCACTACCCCTTTCGGTTATTTCTGGCCAAACCCCTAAATATTTTCAAAGAACGCATTGACCTCCACTTTTATCACACGATACACAATTCTTGATTATGATTTAACACGATTATAGTCTGTGTGATACTGCACCATATTTCTCCCTCTTTCCACAACGTTTTCCGTCCCGACAAATATAGATCACGTTTCACTTCGAACAACTTGCTGAACTGCTGAAATTTACTCAGACCCAATGTGTTAACTAACCTGGGATTATTCCATTAAGCTCGTAGTTTTTTCCACAATACACTATTGACGATGCAGAAGAATTAGGGGAACCGTAAGGTGAAGGTCCAAAATAATTGTAAATGGGTGTGCGTAAGTAATGGATGGAAATACTTTCTACAATATCTAGAATTACTATTCCTAAAAGAGTAGTTCACATGCGGCTTAATGTTTGTTGAGAAGTGTAGCTATTGTTTTGAATGCCGGAAGTTTAACTTTTTTATCCTTAGGATTTGGTCGAGGGATAGCTTGTGACTTAGCGTTGACCCAGGGCGCAACAGGGGATCCGGCATCTGGGCTGATTGTTATATTTTCAGCTAGTATATTTATGTCAGCCGGAGTGGAAATCTTGTTATTACAAGATTGGGATTGAGTGTTTATTGTCACTGGTGCGGGAACTTTGCGGGCTAATTTACGCTGTAGGGGTGTGTTGTTACGTTTAAGCAACACATTCGAAAATTTTGGAACAGAAGCTAGAACGTGCTTATTTTTCAAGATATGAGAAGCATAATTCTCGTTAGTAAATTTATTAAGGATGGGGTGCGGCTAGCAATAGATGTTTTACGAAGCATGGTAAGTGACGCTGAGTCAACCGGAAGGCCGTAATGAGAAAGAACTGACTGTTTGAGTTCATCCAACGGGTATTTATCTGCTATATTTAAAAGGATTATGTTTCTCGCTCTGATTCTCCGTTGCTCAATTTCCGAGTTTAGAGACAACGAAGCGTCCTGTGCGCTGAAGCAGATCAGAGTCAACATTACAGTTGGGGTCGAAACGTATTGCCAAAGGTTCTTTTACGGTTAAAAGGCGCGATATACTGTTCATTTTATCCACGATGGTTTCGAGATTAGTCTCCAAATTGTGTAATTTAGAGAGCAGAGTAGACAAATTAATGTCTATCAGTATCAGTATCAGTATCACAGGGCGATAGTCGACCAAGTCGAAACGAGTGCCCAGATTCTTTCGGAGGTGTGCTTGAAAACACCCACCACTACCAGGATTGATTCGTAAGTAACACAGGCGTGAGTAACTGTGAATGGAAGATGGGAGATGTCTCATCACCGAAAGGTGAGAGAGTTATGCATGTTGCATGTCCAATCGAATGAAAAAAAAAACGATGGACAGCAGTTTATTTCCAAAAATGCGAAAAAATGAAAAAGAAACTCTTTTTTGTATTTCAAAATATTTTTCGAATATTTTTGTGTTTTTTTATCATAAAAATGGGGGATTTAGTCTTAAGGGTAATGCTCTGGGAAGAGCTCCTGCCACCGTTCGTCCAGCCCATGTTTGAACGCAATTACTGAAGTTGCCAAGATTAGTTCTGCGGGAAGTGAGTTCCACGCGTTCACTATACGGATGCTAAAGAAGTGCGTTCTGGATTCGAGCCTGGTGTGCTGTTTACTTAGCTTAAAACTGTGCCCTCGTGTACCAACCAAAGGAGAGAACCGAAAGAAGTCATCGAATTCTAAACAACTTAGTCCTTTGACAACCTTAAAGGTCTCTATAAGATCCCCCCTAAGTTGCCTCCTCCTAAGTGAGAAAAGTCCTAGTGCTAATAGGCGATTTTCATAATTGGTGTGTGCTAACCCCTCGATCATACGAGTGGCCAGCTTCTGTACCTTTTCTAGCTGCACTATATCCTTCTGGTAATACGGCTTCCAAGCCTGGATACAGTATTCTAAATGTGGCCTTACTATTGCCTTGTAGAGGGGCAATAGCACCTCAGCTTTTCTGCAAGTGAGGGCTGAACGTAGTCGAAAGAGTTCCCTCCTGGCCCTTTGAGCTGCAGCAGCACATTGGTCAGCCCACTTAAAGTTTGCGGAGACTACGATTCCTAGGTCCTTAGTAGACTTTACCCTACGGAACTCCGTGTGAGCTGAGGACGTAGACACAATCATGTTGCCTGCTAGTGTAGAGAGCAAGTGACTCTTATCTAGGTTAAGGGGAAGGTCCCACTTACCCGCCCATGCTGTTACAGCTTCCACATCACTTATCAGATCGGAGTTATCCGACCTACCGACAATTTTAACGTCGTCAGCAAACATATAACAGGGTGAGCGCAGTTGGCTGGCTAGATCGTCAATGAAGATGAGGAACAGCAACGGCCCCAAGACTGAGCCCTGGGGAACCCCACTCGTTACATGCACACTTGCGGAGTAAGTATCATCTACCCTGACAGTAAAGGAACGGTCGCTAAGGAATGCTCGAATCCAGCTCAGAAGGTTCCCTGATACTCCTATGGCTGAGAGTTTGAGAAGCAAGAGCCTATGGTTGACTGAATCAAAAGCCTTATCAGTCTAGAACGACTGAACATTTAATCAATTGTGAAGTGACACGTTGTGTGTTTCGAGTATTTAGAAAGCACCATGTTTAGCGAATACACGTATGAATCAATATATGCGATATAGAATATTGAGAACAAAGAAACTTGCCGAGTTTCAAACTGCCCGCGTAAATGTTTTACTTCAGTTTGCACAGGACAGTTCAGGTTCAGGTTTAGGTTCAGGTTCAGGTTCAGGTTCAGGTTCAGGTTGCACAGGACGATAAGTGGCTAGGCCGCCAATCGAGCGTCCAGATTTCTTCCGGTGGTATGCCAAAAAAGAGCGCCCACCACTTCAAACGAAATAGTTCAGTTCAGTTCAGTTTGCACAGGACAGTATGTGGCTAACAAGCCAATCGAGCGTCCAGAATTTCTTTCGGTGGAAAGCTGCAGAGAAGCCCCCACCACTGCCAAAACGTATATTCTTTTTGTCTGTTTGAAATCTTCGCCGATCGCGAAGCCAAGAGATTATCCGGGTTGAACTTAGGAAGCACCGCGTTATAGCCGATGCTGGAAAAAGAAAAAGCAGTTTCTCTTCACCAGCACGGTGAGAGGTTAGCTGAAGTAGCATTGTGTATAATAAAAATTAAAAACACAAGAACTCTAGCCCTCAGTATATTTACGGGATAACGCTAAAAAATGAAAAACCTAAGCTTGTAAAGCAATTAAGGCGAGTATTCAGGAAACAACTTACCCCAGTTGCGGTCCAACCCCTGCTTAAAACTAGACACGGTACTGCAGGATATAAGTTCTTCTGGAAGAATGTTCCAGAAGTTAACAACCCTAAGGCTGAAAAAGTGTTTCCTGGAGTCTAGCCTACATCGTTTCTTAGCAATTTTAAGTGAGTGGCCCCGGGTGCCCAGCTCGGGACTTAAGGTAAAGAAGTCGTTCATTTGCACGCCACTCAAACCCTTCAAGATCTTAAAGGTTTCTATTAAGTCACCTCTTAAACGACGGCGCCTAAGGGAGAAAAGATCGAGAGACATTAGGCGCACAGCGTACGGTTTCCCTCGCTGACCTTCAATCATGCGAGTTGCGAGGCGCTGTACACTTTCAAGTCGAAGAATGTCCTTTTTGTAGTGAGGACACCACGCCTGAACACAGTATTCAAGATGCGGCCGAACTAATGCCTTGTACAGTGGCAGGAATACATCGGGTCTTCTGCTCGATAGCACTGATTTCAGCCGAAAAAGTACCTTGCGTGCACGCTGAGCCGCAGCGGCACATTGGTCCTCCCATTTGAAGTCAGCCCTAACCAGTACACCCAAATCCTTAACACACTGTGTGGCGTTAACACTGAGGGAATTCCCCGCCACCTGGACCGAAATCTTATCAACCAGTGTTGACAAGAGTTGGCTCTTATTTAAGTTCAGTGGGAGATCCCACTGGTATGACCAGTTTATGACCCGCTCAAGGTCGTGCATCAAGGTCTCTTCATCCGTTGATCCGATGAATTTCACATCATCCGCGAAAATGAAGCATGGGCACTTCAATTCAGAGGACAAGTCATCGATGAAAATCAGGAATAGAAGAGTGCCAAGTACCGAACCTTGGGTACACCACTGATCACGTCGGTTTGATTCGACAGCGTACATCCTACTCTCACTCGGAATGTCCTACCTGTAAGGAAGGCCTTTATCCAAGCAAGTAGACTACCACGTATGCCTTTGGCTGCTAGCTTAATCTCTAGAAGGCGGTGATTTACGGAATCGAAAGCCTTACTGAAGTCTAGGTAGAGGGCTTCGACAGGCTTCCCTTCATCCATCCTTTTAGTGGCAGTATTGAGAAAGCTAAGGAGGTTAGTCAGACAGGATCTACCCTTAAGAAATCCATGCTGAGTTACACTCAACAGAGAATGCCGACAAAGATGCTGACAGATTTTATCACGCAGCAGTTTTTCCATTACTTTAGAGACGGTGCTGGTCAGGCTGACCGGTCTATAGTTACCAACAGTTGACCTGCAACCGCCTTTGTGTATTGGCACGACTATGGCTTCCCTCCACTTACTGGGAACAACTCCTAGTTGCAGGCATGAATTAAAGAGCTGGCAAAACGGTTCGGCAAGCACTGAGGCAAGATTTTTAAGCATAATTGAGTAGATGCCGTCCTGGTCCCTCAGATTTGTTGACCCGAACATGGATAAGTGCGTCAAACACCTCAGCCTCATTAAAGGACAACTCATCTAATACATGGACACCAGGTGTCAGGTTAAGCAGACCTGACGGTGCGTTTGAAGAATTATCCCGTCGTTGAACGCTACTGAAAAACCCTGAGAAGGCAGTCGCCTTAGACAGGTCGGTATCGGCAACTTTTCCGTCCTCCAGTTTCAAATCCCCTATGTTTTCCCTAGTTTTTCCTTTTGACTGTGCGTAGCTATAAAACCTTTTCGGGTTGGATTTAGCATCCCTAGCTAGAGATAACTCAAAATGCTGTTTGAGCACACGTTGTAATTTAACACAGGCATTCCGAGCGGTTTTGTAGCGGGCCCAAGAACCCGAAGTAAGGGATAGCTTATATTGCCGCCATAGACGATCCCGTTTACGGGTAGACCTACGGACTCGAGGAGACCACCAGGGTGGCCTTCGATGCCTTCTCACACACTGCAGCGGAGCGTGTTTGTCTTGTAACTCGTTTAGATACTTAGAAATTCTATCCCAGTTTTCATTTACATTTGAATCGCTAGATAACTGAAGGGAAGATTTTGAAGACTGCAAGAGTAAACCCCAGTCTACACGCCTAAAATTGCGTCTAGGACGAGAGAAAGGTTTGCGAAAACGCAATATCGCTTCGAAGCTTATCATTACGTGATCACTTTTGCCGAGCGGCGGTAGGTACTTTAAATGACTAATGGCTCTAGCTGGGACGACAATACCAAGTCAAGAGTGGATGGAGTGCATCCCTGGCGAAACCTTGTAGGATCATTGACATGCTGGTGCAGCGCATGATTATGGAGCCATTCGAGAAAGGTGTCAGATTGCTGGGTGACTAGACCAGTGGGGGACAGGCCAATCTATGTCTGGAGGTTGAAATCACCCAAGATAAGTACACTGTGAGCTGAGTGAAACAAACCGTCGAGTGTCTCAATAAGCTGTGTAAACTCCTGTATGGATGCACTGGGAGTGACGTAGACACAAGCAATTGCGAGAGATGACTTGTAGCAAGTCAGAATACTCGTAACAACTTGGACGTTTTCAATGGCGAGAGATATCCCTGTACCCATGTTGTGCAAACCATACTCCAAGAGCAGTGCAACGCCACCGCCTCTCCTATCGCCCGGCCTATCGCATCTTATGACGAGATACTGTTCACTGATGTTTACCGGCACCTCATCAATCGCAGACAGCCAGGTCTCAGAAAGCGCTATGACCCGGGGGTGCAACTCAGCCACACGAAGAGAGAGGTCAGCCCACTTATTCCTTATGCTGCACACATTAGCGTACAGCACTGGGGCGCTGGTTTTGCGTGCTTCTGAAACTAACCCTGATTGGCCCTCGGTCGAAGCACCCGAGGGAGGTGCACTTTTTTTGGCGTGCTACTTAAAGCAGGAGTATCTGGATCAACGACCTCTTGCATGGGTGTTACGGACCGTTGACTAAAGATTGAGGCCGCCTCTATCGAAGAGCAACAACTGGAGAAATTTGCTTGGCTCCCATCTTCATTTTCGATAAGCGCGTCAACGTCGTCTAATCCGGACAGCCAGACTCGTAGCGATGAGCTTTTCGGTAAGATCTTAACGGATTCACTAGCGCTACGGTTTGCATCAGTCTTACGGATAGCAGATGTCCTTAAAGCGAAGTTTCTCCTATGTGGAGCGGAAGGGTTTTGTCTAATATGAGATGGAGGGTTGTCTGGCTTAACCTGAAGCTTGTCTAGAGTTGTTGTGGCGATGTATTCAGCCCTAGACAATAACGCATCCCGATCCGCCTGGTACTTGAATTCTACCAGTATCGGCCTAGGGCGGTTATCCATCTTCCATCTCCCTACACGGTGAACTCGCACCGTGGGAGTAGAAGGCTTTAGACCTACCATCCGGATGAGATCGCTAATACATCTGCGATCAAAATCTCTTCGACTTTTAGATTCCCTAATAAAAGGCTCCGCTCGATTGAAAACTAGAACATTTCGGGTTCTAGTTTTTGAAGAGTAATAAGAAGTGCCATTAAGTGACTCAACTTGCTTACGCAAACCGTTTAATTCCTGGATAATTTTATCCAGGTCGGGTGAGCCAGCAACATTTCCATGTTTCTTCCGTTGAGTATGGGCTTTACCTTGCTTGGTACGTTTTTGCGGAGTTTGGGCTACGTTTACGACCTTCGGAGAGGAAGCTTGCTTTGAAGGACTAGGTACCTGGAGAGCTACGTCTACGTCAGGGGATGCCCTGTTTTTCGCCTTTTTGTTAGCACGCTTACTTGAAGTCCTTGCTCCATTTACCACCTTAGGAGAGGTAGCTTGCTTGGAAGAACTTTGCAGCCGGCTAGATTTGAGCGCTATAGCGTTGCCTGCTGTAGTCTCAGAACATATATTTGTTCTTACCACAGATGCATACGATTGAGCGGCTGCAACATCTGACGAGCTTCGCGACGTCACTCTATTCCTTGGCTTTTGGCAAGCGGCGTCAGTGGCAGCCTCGTGACAGCCGGAGCAATACCACTGCAACCAGCGGTATTTTGCATAAATCCCGTAGTGAGATTTATGTATGCCTGAGCAGCTAGGGTGAGCCCAGCGCTTGCAAGCTGTGCACTCGATGCCCTAAGCCACCATTTTGACACATTTTCCGTTAAGGCAGGTATTTTTTGAACTCATATCTATCGGTAGAATGTGAGTAATGATAGTTCAGTAGAAAAATACAAGCTGATTTTATTACTGGCGTAATTAATCAGAAAAATATCAATAATATAGTAAAATAGTTATTCTATTTTACTGCAAATTCAAGGAATAGCAAAGATTCGTAATGATATTTATCGGAGCGTGGGAAATGCAACAAAGTTGAACGTACCGCGCAAAAGTTCAATTCGATTACAGATCACAGATTTCTTCAGTTTAGTTTGCAGTTCAGTTTGCACAGGACAGTATGTGGCTAACAAGCCAATCGAGCGTTTAGAATTTCTTTTGGTGGGAAGCTGCAGAGAAGCACCTACCACTGCCAAAACGTTTATTCTTTTTGTCTATTTGAAATATTCGCGAAGCCAAGAGATTATCCGGGTTTAACTCAGGAAGCACCGCGTTATAGCCGATGCTGGAGAAAGGAAAAGCAGTTCCTCTTCACCAGCACGGTGAGAAGTCAGCTAAAGTGGCATTGTGCATGATAAAATAAAAAACACAGAGAACTCTAGCCCTCACTTTATTTACGGGATAACGCTAAAAGATGAAAAACCTAAGCTTGTATAGCAATTAAGGAGAGTATTCAGGAAACAACTTACTTCAGTTGCGGTCCAACCCCTGCTTAAAACTAGACACGGTACTGCAGGATATAAGTTCTTCTGGAAGAATGTTCCAGAAGTTAACAACCCTAAGGCTGAAAAAGTGTTTCCTGGAGTCTAGCCGACATCGTTTCTTAGCAATTTTAAGTGAGTGGCCCCTGGTGCCCAGCTCCGGACTTAAGATAAAGAGGTCGTTCATTTGCACGCCACTCAAACCCTTCAAGATCTTAAAGGTTTCTATTAAGTCACCTCTTAAACGACGGCGCCTAAGGGAGAAAAGATCGAGAGACATTAGGCGCACAGCGTACGGTTTCCCTCGCTGACCTTCAATCATGCGAGTTGCGAGACGCTGTACACTTTCAAGTCGAAGGATGTCCTTTTTGTAGTGAAGACACCACGCCTGAACACAGTATTCAAGATGCGGCTGAACTAATGCCTTGTAAAGTGGCAGGAATACATCGGGTCTTCTGCTCGATAGCACTGATTTCAGCCGAAAAAGTACCTTGCGTGCACGCTGAGCCGCAGAGGCACATTGGTCCTCCAATTTGAAGTCAGCCCTAACCAGTACACACCAAATCCTCAACACACTGCGTGGCGTTAATACTGAGGGAATTCCCCGCCACCTGGACCGAAATCTTATCAACCAGTGTTGACAAGAGTTGGCTCTTATTTAGGTTCAGTGGGAGATCCCACTGGTATTACCAGTTTATGACCCCTCAAGGTCGTGCATCAAGGTATTTTCATCCGTTGATCCGATGAATTTCACATCATCCGCGAAA
>JACCGJ010009382.1:38209-59575 GCA_013407085.1 Atriophallophorus winterbourni | reverse complement strand
TCTGACTCCTTCTCTACTTGCAGATTCTTACACTCTCGCTGGGAAACGCATTGATTCCCCAAATGTATCACAGAACCCAACCGATCATCCAGTGGAGCCGCAGTGACTTTTTATTAACTATTTAACAGACGCACTTTGTTTGAATTGTTAGAAAGACCTTGTAATTGTTTTGGTGGTATTATATAAGCCTGCGTGCCCGTGTTCTATCTTCTGACTTTGTGGATTATACTGTTTGGTGAACTGTGTGTTGTTCATTGGATATTACATTTTTGGCGACCACGCCAGGATCTAAACTCGGAACATATTATTTTTTTCGACAATCTATTTTTTTAATAACATTTTATGATGAGCAACGAGAATTCATTTTCGGAAGACATGCCCAAACTTTTAGCGGCCGAAGAGTTCGGTACTGTCGTTCATTCTTCTCCACGGAGAAAACCACCTCCAATTCCTACACCCGAAAAGTTGGAAGTTGGGGATGATTATTTCGTATGGGAATCAAGAGTCCGTCGGTACATAAAACATTTTCCTGCCGATGACCGGATCGATGTCGTCATTGCACTCCTGTCTAACGCTTCGTACGCGAAAATAGCGGAATTGTCTATCCCTGACGATGTAGACGGTTTATTTAAGTTGTTTGGACGCTGTTTTGCCGAAAATCGACTGCAAGCAGACCATCGCCGAGATTTCAACGAACGGCGACAGCTAAACGCAGAACCAGTTGTGGTGTTTATTTACCAGCTGCGGAAGTTGGCAAGACTGGCGTTTCCGGAATTGTCACAAAAGGAAAAGGACGAAAGGATCCTAGAAAGAGTTTTCGAAGGAATCACCAATCATGAAGCACGAAAACACTTTCTTCTGTCTCCGCCAAAAGATTTGGAAGAAGCGGAGGTTAAGGCAAACTTAATCGACCAAATCCTTCGAATTCCGGAAGAGCAACCTTCATTATCCAGTTTCGGAGCTTGGGAAAGGAAACCTGCACCGGATAGCAAACAAAATATTCAGAGAAACGCTGGTTTCGCTAACACTAACAATAGACTAGATACACGTCTATGCTACAACTGTGGTAAACAGGGGCATCTTTCTCGTTTCTGCAGAGCACCCCGCCGATTGTCTTCACGTGAGTCCTCTTTCCTGTCCATCGCATCTACCGTACATTATAATTTTGATAAACATTTGCCATTCTTAAAGTTGAGACTTATGCACAAAGATCATGTGTGCTTGCTGGATTCTGGGTCTATGTGCAGTTTGTTGAATAAAAAATTGGTGGATAAAGTTACTGCAAATGTGGTTCCAGGAAGCCCTGAACGGTTAATGGCGGTTAATGGCGGTAGCCTTGCCACAGAAGGTGTAATAGTCGCGGACGTAGAGATATCGGTTTTATTACATCAACACCGTTTTGTTGGTCGTCCGATAACCTTTTATGTTATTTTTGATGCACGGAGAGTCGATGACATGATCCCTAATAGGTGTTTGGTTTACTTGGACGATATAATCATTCATGGTCAATCCACAGAAGAACATTTATCTAATCTCACAGAGGTGTTTTCCCGACTCACAAGCGTGGGACTCAAAGTCAACCCGTCGAAATGTGAAATCATGAAATCGAACGTGAAATACCTGGGGCATATAATTTCGCATCGTGGTGTCTCCAGTGATCCCGAAAAAACACAACAGGTAAAAGAATGGCCGACACCGAAAAATGTGGAAGAAGTACGCAGTTTTCTCGGTCTGGCTTCATACTATCGTAGATTTGTTCCTCAATTTTCTTATATCTCTCAGCCAATGAATGAACTCACCAAAAAGGGAAAACAATTTGAATGGTCTAGTGAGTGCGATAAATCATTTAACGAATTGAAAATCTCCTTGTGTTCTGCTCCTATTTTGTGTTTTCCTGATGTTGGTTTGAATGGCGGTGTCTTTATATTGGATACAGATGCCAGTGATAGTTCAATCGGATGTGTCCTGTCGCAAAATGACAGCAATAATCTAGAACACGTGATTGCATATGCCAGCCGATATCTCAATAAATCTGAGCGAAACTATTGTACCACTAGTAAGGAAATGCTGGCCTTAGTCTATTTGACTAAGTACTTCCGGCACTATCTACTCGGACGCAAATTCGTTGTTCGTACTGATCATGCCTCATTACAATGGCTCCAAAATTTCAAAGACCCGGAGGGACAAATTGCCCGATGGCAGGAATCCCTACAGCAGTTTGATTTTACCTGCGTATACCGGCCCGGAAAACGGCACCTCAACGCAGATGCTTTATCCCGCCGACCACTCCGTGATCACGGTTCATGCCCGTCGTGTTTAACTTCTTATACCTTATCCGTTACCATCGAATCAGATAACCGCTCTTCTTGGATTGATGTTCAAAAGAATGATAAAGACATTCAGTTGCTGTACAACCGCTTGAGTGTTTTGGGGGAAAAGCCTAGTACAAGTGAGATGGCAGGTTGCAGTTGGGAAGCTCGTTGCTTATGGTCTCTTTGGAATTCGCTACGCATGGCCGATGGAGTTATGTACATCCAAAATGGTGCAGCCTACACTCAACTGCTAGTAGTTCCCGAAAGCTACATATTTACCTTACTTGATAAACTTCATTCATCATTAGGTCATGCCGGTCAGAACAAACTTGAGGCGGCAGTTAGAAGTAGATATTCGTGGCCTCATCAGAGAAGAGACATACGCAATTTTTGTGAAGCTTGCCAGCTATGTGCACAAATCAAGAATCCAAACAAACGTCATGTTGCACCACTTCAAGGGTTACTTACAGGATAACCGAATGAATTGGTATGTGTCGATGCTGTTGGCCCACTACCCGAGACGATACAAGGAAATAAATATATCATTGTTCTGGTCGACCACTTTACCAAATGGTGCGAAGCAGTTCCGGTTAAACGAATAGATGCAATCACAACAGCTAAAACTATTTTCACACATTGGATATCACGCTGGGGTGCCCCGAAACAACTGCACTCTGACAGAGGATCTAACTTTGAATGTGCTGTTATGCATGAATTATGCGTTGTACTGGGCATCAAAAAGACTAGAACCACTGCCTACCACCCCCAAGGTAACGGACTTGTGGAGCGGACTAATCGAACTCTAAAGTCTCTCCTGAAGTCATTTATATCGGCTGTTTGTGCTCGCAGTTGGGACGATGCCATTCCACAGGTGCTGCTAGCCTACCGCGCTAGTGTACATTCTTCTACGAAACAGTCTCCTCACTTCATGGTAACCGGTCGTGAAATGAGACTTCCGTTAGACGCTACTACACCTCTGGCGGAACCAGTTGGCCGAATTTCATCCGATTTCGTTGTTGAACTGCAACGCGGGATTAACAAGGGTCACTGTCTGGCAAGGGAACACCTCAAAGCTTCTCAGCGATATCAAAAGGAATATTAAGACGAGAAAGCATTTGGTGCACCTTTTATTGTCGGTGATATGGTTTATCTTCATCGTGAGTCACCAGAACCGGGAGTGTCTAATAAGTTCTCTCATCAGTGGCAAGGGCCATATGTTGTCGACGAAATCGGATCTGACACTATATGTACTATCAAGAATATTTCTTCGAACAATCCTCGATCATTCCGTGTTCATCCAAATCGGTTAAAGCTGGCAAATGTACCTGACCCCAACCCACTGGACGGCGCTGCACTTGAGATTGCGAAGGAGGTTACTGTATCTACATCCACGAATGCATGTAGCACTGAGGACAGTTGCTTTCGAAAGGGGGAGTAATGTAGTATTAAACCTTATTTGATTATTTTATGTCTGACTCTTTCTCTACTTGCAGATTCTTACACTCTCGCTGGGAAACGCATTGATTCCCCAAATGTATCACAGAACCCAACCGATCCTCCAGTGGAGCCGTAGTGACTTTTTATTAACTATTTAACAGACGCACTTTGTTTGAATTGTTAGAAAGACCTTGTAATTGTTTTGGTGGTATTATATAAGCCTGCGTGCCCGTGTTCTGTCTTCTGACTTTGTGGATTATATTGTTTGGTGAACTGTGTGTTGTTCATTGGATATTACACGTGCATACAATTAATTTCTCCAAGGGTAAATGCATCAAATATTTTCGGATCAACTGAGGTCAAATTTGGACGTGCACTTTAGAACGAAGTACGAGATACCGGGACTTGCAGTGAAACGATTGACCCAAAAACTTTTGCTAGTAAACTGGATCGTATGTCAATCAATTAAGACGGACAAGAAAAATCGTTCAGTCGACAAATTGTAACTCGATGTCGGGACATGTTTATCATTTTTTAAATTTGTGGTGAAATTATTGTAACAGCTGAAAATTCGTGTGTACGAATAAAGTCAATTTCTTCTTCTTCTGCTTTCATATAACATCAATAGATCAAAGACGTATAGCGTATAGGAAATCATAAACACTATAGAGAGTAGAGAATTGATACGATGAGTATAAATGAGGTTGACGGAGATGGTCAATTCTAAATAACTGACATGAGTCTCTCCTGAATTGCCTGTAGAATTAAGTTAGAGAACGTATGAGCACTGCAGAATACATGGCGGCGTTTACTGCATTTCACTCAATCATCGATATTTTAGGGCAAAAATCTTTGTAGCCAGGTTGTTATTATATCAAATACAGAAGAGAAAGGTTCAAAAAACATTTTCGGATACGACATACTAAATAGCTACATCTTATGCTTATTTTAGTTTGAAAGTTAAAAGTTACTATGGAAGCGTAGCTAGGTATGTCACATGTATGTATTGAGTATCCGAATTAAAAGTATTGTAATGTGTAAGTTTTGAGCATCGAAATGAGTATATCACGCAAAAAAGCTTGAGCGTTTTCAAGAAAATCATCTTGTGGTTGGTTTCAATGTTGTCATGGCCGGAGTGGTTTTGGAGATAAGCTTCTAATTTCAAAAGTGTGCTAGTGGTGCGTCTCTCACATCCGCTGACAACTAAGTTCAGCTAATGGCCTGCAGGCATGGTCCTGTTTGACCAAGCAAAACTGTTTTGAAAACTTGTAACTCAGGTACCGAATTGTAGGTCATAGTCGTTCTCCGAGCTGGTATGGTTGATTGCGAACGTTTCGTCATCAAACGTGATGATATCATCAGGGAAACTTCTTTCGAAGCAACTGTGCGATGGGCATCATTCGAATTTATCTGCTTCGTTGCGGCATCATTTACTGTGATTGGCTACAATCCTTGCATATCATCGTTGTTGGCGTGTTCTCATTGGTTCTTAGATCCCATACAATTCAATGTTCTCATTGATTGATTGTGGTGTTAAATACCACACTTCCAGGAACTCTTGAACGTGACGAGTTCTGCCTTCGGCGATGATTTCTGTTTAATCCCAATTCAATTCGTGCCCTTATCGATCCATGTGTACCAATAATACTGAATTGTTGTCATGTCGTCGTGTAGCCAGTTTGTGTTCATGTATCCTTGTTTCTAAACTTCTTCCAGTCTGAAAAGCCAACTAGTCAAGGTCAAGGACAAATTTGCTAAGAAAGAAAGAAATAACGTCGTGTACAGAATCCCGTGTTCCGATTGTGAGAAATAATATATCGGACAGACTGGACAAAGTTTATGCGCCAAAACTCTGCGACACTTGTTGAAAAAGACGCTTTTTATCATTGTCTTACAGTAATGTTCATAAGCGTGCCGCCCAAAAACCATGAAAGATATTGGGTGATTTCAATGCAAGAGTTGGTGCAGATAGTGAGGCTTGGCGAAACATTCTGGAATGGATTGACGCGAATCGAACCCTGATTTCCCTAAAAACAATATTTGAACAAAAATATTCCAAGAACCTGAGTTTGAGTTGCAACAATGTGTCAGAGGCATCTGAACACTATTCTCTTGTAGATGAATTCAAGACATTGAGAAATTGTATGAGCTGTGTTCAGTGATGGGCATGAGTTCGATGCTGACTGATTCGATAACCCGACTAAGTCGGCACTCCAATTCTTCTCACCTTCTTCTCATTTACTGAGGATAACTCTTAAAATACATAAAGTGATCGAATGTGTTCTTCTAAACATTTATTTCCTGCGTGCATGTTCACAGATTGTATGTCGCATATGCTGATGTTCCATTTGAGAGAAGCGTAATTTTGACAATCGGGATAAATCTGTCCAACACATCTTGCTCTTCTTGGTGTTCCCGTACACACTAGCATTGTTTCGGAAAGTGAAATACATCATCACAATCACAAACATTGGCTCTACATTCCCAACATCATCAGTCGTAGTGGACACGGTCAACAAAGTATAAAGATGACGGGCAAAACCTCTAGAAATAATATTTTTACCGAGAGGTATGATGAAATAAATTATGGCCAACTAAAAAGCAAATCACATGAATCTCCCGGGGATGTCGAAATGATTGTTCCCAAACTTCCTACACTAAAATCGTTTATTGAACCACAGGTTCCACAATCAGACAAGACTCGAGTTAGAAATATGGCGGTTACTTCAAAAAACAGACCAATGTCCCACTGTTCGCGGTCGGACAAAAAGAGAGCTTTCTGATTCATCACGCTCTAAGACAATCACAGTCAATCGCTTATATACAAACGACGAATGCTCGGGAAACAAACTAGCTGGAATGAAATTTCTCTGTACTCAACACTCGCGTGACGTCAAAGCAATAACTGAGACGTGGTTCCAACCTCACGTGATTGATTGCGAGCTATCTATTACAAACATGCCCCTGTTTTGGAGAGACCATTTAAGAACATGTCAGGAAGTAGATTGTAAGTACCATGAACGTTTATACAGTACGGTAATCGCTGACACTGATATCCAAATATAAGACAGTTTATGGTGTAACTTGAAGATCGAATCAGAAGACATTTGCATCGCTGGAGTAGTTAACTGTTTACCATCATTATCGAATACACACAAAAATATCTTAAAAGCATTGCAGTAAGTTGGAATACATTGTAATTTCCAATTACTGATTATGGGAGTCTTCAAACTGCCTTAACTTTATAACCCAGTATATCATCCACCACAATCACTAGAATACGATGTTTGCGAACTGTTCGATCACATCCTCCTGTATGATCATGTTTTCGAATATACTCGAAAAAGAAATTTGCAACAGATAGCTATCCCAAACTTCGAAGTCACGTTCGTGAAAGTTGTTCATGAATGCTTATCAACATTCGGATACAAGTTCGGATCTAAACAACTAGATTGTAAAAAAGAAGAAAAGAACTACGGTAAACAAGTTGTGATTGTATGCCACTGTTGTTTGAGGCTGGTACGACCAACCTGTTCAATCACATGAGCCTACACTCGTGTAAACCCATGACCATGAACGTAAAAGCTCATTTGCATGCATTTCCATCACGCACGCATTCGGATCCTGATCCTACTGTCTCTACCTGATGGGTGCAAACAGCACGAATTTGGTCGTGTGGTGTGTGTGTGGTGAAAATGCATGCAAATGAGCTTTTACGTTAAAACTACTACGGTGTTTGGATAAACGAAAGTCTAAAAAACAACATTCAATAGGACGTCGTTTACAACCATGATTGGCACATGCTAGGTACGCTTTGACGTATATTTGGATGGTTTTCACTCGAAACATTACCCTGATCATAAATAGATATATTAACTCAGTGTTTAATTACTCAGTGCAAATTTAGGTACCAAGGATACAGAAGCACATCTGTAGAAATGTCAAGATCAGAGCGACACATGTGTATTCACTACACGTGAACAAACATATGAATTATTCATGGGAATTAGAATACAGAGATAGATACACTGACAGCTACTGCATTCTGATTGGACAATGAGAATTCATGCTGACAGCCACTCCACATCCTTCCGTTTTTCAAATGAACTTACGTAGTGTGCGGTTGCGCAAATTTATTTCGTTTGGAGGCTTTGGATCACTTTCACACATCTCGTCAGTCATCTGCGTATTCGTTCACATCGAAGGTGAAAGACTGTATGAACTTCGTCGCCTGATCAGCAAGCGCATTCCTCAGCGTCGCCATTTGATACGCTTTATCGATATTCGTCAGGTTCACTAACGTCCGGAAGTCGCTAAACTGTGGCTTTTCCAGTTTCCATCTCTCTGCCAATCCTTCATGACCTTCCATTCTGAGTGGTGCCGGTGGTCGAACATTGAAGCCGCTAAACCGGGCGTTGTCAGTTCTATCCGACGTATTCTCGGCGATCATCCTCGTCACCATGTAGGAAAGTCAAGATCAGAGCGACAGATGTGTATTAATTACACGTCAAAAAACAGATGAATCATTCATGGGAATTAGAATACAGAGATAGATACACTGACAGCTACTACATTCTGATTGGACAATGAATATTCATGCTGACAGTCACTCCACAACATCAAGCTGCTCGAAAAGAACTATCGCAGAGTATGTTGTGTTTCTTGTTAAAAGAAAGAGAGGATTCTGAACCTAGTCGATTTCAAAATTTACTGTCCACCAAAATAGAATGGCGTAAAGGCAATTGATCGTAAAATAACGATCTAGTTACACCAAAATTGCGAAATTATTTTACAATAGTGTGAGCAATACTTTTATAGCACATGAAATTGATATTTTCTAGAATGTCGGTCGATAATATGTCGATAATGATTGTAGACGTTGACCAACATACAAACCGCTCAGTGAGTTGGAACGTTTTCAATGATCAGTCGTAGTGTCTGATTTCCGGCTAATCAACAAATGGGGTTGTATTATTCCTTATGATTAGTGTTCGAACACAAAGAAACGAAAATGGTGGGTTGTCTCAGTGACCTTCAATATTACGATCGACTGGGGCATTTTAATTTTAATATACAGGCTGGCAGACGAGTTCGATCGGATTTGTTCATCGATTACAGAATACTGAACTCAAATATGCATCCTCTAATGCATCTTTCCTCGCTTTCGCGCACAATGAACTCACACACTGCCATGGGATATAAGACATTCTGATCGAAAATGAAGTCAGTTCTCTTTTTAGGTGCGTTTTTTATAATGGACCTCCGTACCGCCACACGTTGTACAATCATCAAGTTGAACGATTTGCAGAAACAAACAGGATATTTTCACGGTCAGTAATTCCACTTTACAACTTACTGAATTCAAAATTATACATGTTATATAGGGTCTTTACAAAGAACCACGATGTTCAAATACAGAATCACAATGTTATTCCTGGCCAAGAGCTTGAGGACATATGAAAGACCAATAATTTGTGGTGCTCACAACCTCATCCCTTACACACCACTACCGATTTCTGGCTGTTTGCCGTCATCAGGTGGAGACAGTAAGATCAGGTTCAGTGAGCCAAACCAAAGTTATACTTTTAGGCTACTGTTAAATAGGTTTCCTGAAAATGAACCACGATGTTCAAATACAAAATCACAAAGTGATTCATGGCTAAGCGCTCAAGGCGCATATAAAAGACCAATGTATTGTGGGGTTCACATCCAACGTCCTTTACACCTCAAACACGGACCAATTGGGTTATTTACCCAGCGAAGCGTGAATTAGGTCAACGTTAATCGACAAGGGATCACATGTGCACAATTAAACGTGTGGGAAATGTGACTAATTTTGAATGGTATTGCTGTTATTGTTCGCCTCCTTCGTCGATGTTGACCATGGATGTACATCACAATCGCGTGAATGTTCATGTTCTGCAGCTTTTGGAATGACTAAACAGTCCGATTCGGGAGGAATAATCTCTCCTGCAGCGCTTGCAACGATAGTCAGAACTCTGTTGTAAGTCGCCAGTAACACACCGGCAGCGTGATCTGCGTTCAGCAGCCGAAAGCTGCATCTGCTCCTTCCAGCTTGAAGACGAAGCTTTACACAATAACTTCAAAGTGAGTGGTCAAGAGCAAGTTCCTCCCAACTAGCAGAGTCAATGCCAAGAGCTTTCGTATCTCTTTTGCAAACATATTTGTACCTCAAATGCGGTCTGCTGTGGTGATTGTTCGATTAACGATTGATAATAATAAATCAATCATCAATATTCATCCAATAATAATCAATAATACTGTTATTTAGGTTCTGGTTGTCATTCATACATTCTGGTTATTATTCAATACATACTGTGATTCGAGTGAACGTAGTTTCCTCTCACTTACATTCTTGGGTTGGTTATTCAATTCAATACAATACAATTCATTACATTTGGCGTCGCGAGCAGGATTTATTCATGGCAAAATCAATTCTGGAACCTATCGACATAAATGCAAATGCCAGAGAAATTGAAGACTATTTTGGAAGATTCGAAATTTGGTGTATGATACAGTCGAAAGCAGAAAATGATAAAAAGTCTGTTTATTTTCTAAATTCAATCGGAAAATCTGCTTATACGTTGATAAAAAATTTGGCTTTTACGGATTCGTCAATTTACCTTCCATACGAAACGCTGAAGGCGCTTTTAATGCAAAACGTGAAACCTGTACATTTCGAACCAACCGAAAGTGCAAAATTTCATTCCATGGTGCGTCAGTCCAATCAAGGAATTCGGGATTTTATTCTACAATTGTTAATTCAGGCAGCGAAATGCAACTTTGGTGAATTGTTAGAAATGCAATTGAAAGATCGTCTGATTGCTGGAACACATGACAGTGTTTTGCAGAATGAACTCTTGAAGCTGCCAAAACCCTCTTTTGAAGATGTTCGAGCTCACTGCGAACAGTATGAAGATGCGCGTGTGGCAACAACAGATTTGTCGCCAGTAGAATATTCCGTCATGTTCAATACACATAAACGTGAAAAAGCCAAGGCTCTGATGCAGACAAATGATGATGATACCTTAACTATGCCGCTTGCGAAAAGGAATGTTGACTATTCATACATCCTAGCATAGTATGGGAGAACACTCCCGTTACTCTGGATTTCAAACTGCATCTGGAAAGACAGTTTCGACGATTTCTAACAGTGCCATTGCTCGTGCTAAAGCTCTCTTGTATGATGATGAAAGCTTGACCTTTCTATCAAACGACTCAAGCGCTTCTCCTGTTAACACGTCCACATCCGCCCGTATCATTGATACTAACGGAAAATCTGGTTTTCGTTACCAAGAAAGTGGCTTTAAAGTTAGCAAACTTCAGAATTCATCAGATACCATTTCCAATAAATCACCGAACTCATCTTGTCAAGCGAATTCAGCACTGCCTTCTAGCTCACTAAGCGATCGTCAGATAATATACTTTTCAAAACCGCTAGAGGAAAAGCCTTACTGGCACATTCGACTACTGCCATTGAAAAAGCGAGACAATTGTTGGCAACTGTGGATGATGTTTCGGGTTCGCTGGAACCTCCGTGTAGATCAGAACGTTTGTTGAACAAGCCCTACCAGGATTATGAAAACCCAGGATCATTTGCAAACTGCGGTGGTTGTGGTGATTGTTCGATTAACGATCAATAATAATCAATCATTCATCATCATTCATCCAATAATAATCAATAAAACTGTTATTTAAGTTCTGGTTGTCATTCATACATTCTGGTTGTTATTCAATACATACTGTGATTCGAGTGAGTGTAGTTTCTTCTCACTTACATTCTTGGGTTGGTTATTCAATTCAATACAATACAATTCATTACATCTGCCCAATGGTCGACTTCCTAATTTCAACTCACCATAGAGTAGATCTTTCGCAATACGAGAATTTTCCATTCTGTAGACATGACCAAGCCAGAGCAGGCGGCGCTGTTGCAATAGAGTGAACATGCTCTGTAGACCAGCTTTTGAAAGCACTTCAGCGTAAGTCATTCTGTCCATCCACGATATGTTCAAGATACAACGGATTCTTCGTAGAGGGAAAGCATTCAGCTTCCGTTCGTGTCTTACGTGGGTGGTCCAGGTTTCACTACCGTACAGTGATGCATTTAGTATGCACGCGCTGTATACCATCATCTTTGTCTTTAGAGTCAGCTTGCGGTTACCCCAAACACGAGAGTCCAATCGGGACAAAATGACAGCTGCTCTGCCAATCCGCTTATCAATCTCTATGTCTAGCGAGAGGTTAACCGCAATGGTTAATCCAAGATATGTGAAATGATGTACTGGTTCAAGCTGACAGTTTCCAATAGTGATGATTGATTGATAGTGACAGTCCCTTGATCAAGGACTTTGGTCTTGCTCATACTGATTGTTAGCCCAAAGTCTCTGCATGCCAACGAGAAACAGTCCATTAGCGACTGTAGGGTCTCTTGGGAGTGAGCAATAAAGGCTGCATCGTCGACAAACAACGGGTCACCGATTATCACATCTTGTGCTTTGGTTTTTGCTCTCAACCGGTTCAGGTTGAAAAGCTTACCATCACTTCGCGTGCGTATGTGAATGCCTTTTGTCCTCGTCCTAAAAGCGTGCTCCAGAAGCAGAGCAAAGAAAATACCGAACAGCATGGGAGAAAGAACACACCTTTTTTCGACGCCTCGGTGAATTTTAAATTCTTCTGAACTGCCGCCGTTAAAATGGACTGAGCCTTTCATGCCTGAGTGGAACGAAACAACGAGTTTGAGCAGCTTTGGGGGCAGCCTATCAGATAAAGCATCTTCAAATGACTCTTCCTGCTGACGTAGTCGAATGCCTTAGTTGAATGAATAAAAACAGCGTATATTGACATACGCTGTTTTCGACACTTTCCTTTAAGTTGTCTCAGGGAGAAGATCATGTCTACCGTTGATCTTCCCTTGCGGAATGCACATTGAGATTCGGCTAAAACTTGTAGCCGGATATGTAAGACTTTAACGAACAATTTGCCTAAAACCATCAAAAATAAGATTCCTCTGTAATTGTTGCAGTCGCCTCTGTCACCTTTATTCCTAAATTGCGTGATGATCTTTGTGTCTCGCATCGCATGTGGGATACACACACAACTGCCAGAACTGAAAAAGCAAATGGTTTAGATGTTGTAGTAATGCTTTTCTACCGCATTTAATTAGCTCAGGTGGAATTCCGTCGTCACCATGGGCCTTCCCATTCTCCAAGCAGTCGATTGCCCTATTGAGCTCATCGAGAGTAGGAGGTGTATCTAGATATTCAATGGTCAGCAACCGTTCGACATTTTCAAATACATGTGGTAAAACCGTACTGTTAAGAGTAGAGAGAGGAGAAGTGCTCTACGCATCTTTCCATCTGTTGAGTTTTTTCGACAATCGGCTTACCAGATACAGACTTAATGGGAGCCGTTTTAAGTTTGTTTGGGCCAATGGCTCTCTTGATCCCATCATACATACCGTGAAACTTTCCGGTATTCGCAGGTTTTTGGATACTGAGGCTAATTTCAGTGCAATAGTCATTTGCACATCGCCTTGCAGTCTGTTGGACCTTATTTCTAGCTGCTCTTAGAAGTCGTAAGTTTTCATCATTCAGCATACCTTTGAACCTCAAGAATGCTGAGCGTTTCTCATCCAACACAGCAGTCATCTCAGAACCAGTCGCTCCTTCGAGCTTTCTTCGGACCAAAAGTGAAAAGGGCGACTCAGAATAATCAGCTTCTCATCGATTCCCAGATTTCTGAAGCAGATTCGAGTAGGGTTGACTTGTTGAACTCGGTTGTGAAGGCTTCTGCGAATCGCGAAGTTAGATTAGGTTCGAATGGTATTTAAAATATTGTTTAAGGTGGCTAACGGCATGGTATTTTCTTCAAAAAACGTGTTTCGAGTTTCACTGAAAATGATACTTCGTTGTCTATTTTATCCGGTAGCATAAATTATTTTGTATAAAAATAATTATTTCTATGAAAACAGAGGAGTTTTTGAAGGACTGGTTCGAAAGATGTTTTCCTTAGTTGCCAGATGGCATGTAAAATGCCCACATTCAACTCATGGTTAGGGGTAGTTTCGCTACGAAACATATTTTATACCGATTAAAAGGTCAAGAAACTGCCTTGAACGTAACTTATTTCTTACATGGAAACTTTGACTCACAAAGGCACAACTGGCGCGAAAAAAGAGAGCACTTTTCATGCGTAAACGCGTTTCCATTAACCAACAGCTAGTGATTTTCATTCCAAGTGATCTGATTGTTCGGTTTGCCGCGTAATCACCGCGTGATGTAAGCTCAAGGCCCCTACCAATGCACATAAATACCTGGCAACACTATAAAAAGACTCTGTCCTTGGGATCTAACCGGGCTGTGGATGCCCATTTACAAGAAGCTGCCACATTTGTGAGGACGAAATACGCTGAAGTAGGCATCGCTGTCCAGAATAAAACGGAGTGCAGGACGTCTCTGTCTCATTTGCTGTCAGCTAGCATCGTAGAGGCAGATCCTCTCACAATGGCATAGCAAACGCGATTGAAATTTACACTGGATTAGTGCTAGATTTTGTCGTTTCCAGCAATTTTTCCAAAGGATGAGAAATAGGCCCCAAGATTGAAGACCCGGAATATGATGAATGTTGGCGCAAACATGAGCCTAACTGCCAAAAAATTCAATGCAGCAGTGCTGCCATGGAGACTCATGCTGCGCTGACCCATTTTGGCCTCTCACTGGAAAAACACCAGCTGAGATACACCAGCTTGCTGAAAGACAGAGATGCCAAATCCCACGCCGCCGTCTGCGCTTCTGCACTCTATGGCGATACTTGTGTTGAAAACATCGAGTGTGTGAACCATGTAACAAAAAGAATGGGCACTGCATTGAGAAATCTTGTAGAATCAACCAAAGCAGCAGGCAAGCCAATCGGTGGACGTGGCATATTGACTGATGAAAAAATTAAAAACTGACCAACTACTTTGGCAAGGCAATCAAGTACAATCGCGACAACATGGACAACATGGAGCAGGCAGTGTGGGAGTCGTACTTCCACACTGCCTCCTCAACAGAGTAGTCTCACCATCTGCGTTGCTTCAAAGGGTCGGAGTCATGGTGCTTCTTTTAATGCGACCTGGCTGCCAACGTCCCATCTCGGCATCACCCCCACCCTCTCCCCCGAGAAATCAGTTTTCAACTGGTCCCCGTCTATAAGCGCCTTGCTGGAGCGGTGTCTGGTGGAAACACTAAAAACAGAAACGAGTCTTTCTACTTCATGGTTTATAGGTAGTGCCCTAAAGAACGGTGGGCATGTCTTCACACAGTCGACACAGCTGTTGCAGTTGCCGTTCACCGCACTCAAACAAAGGGTCCTCTGACCATAGTTTTTTATCTATGTTGGTTGTAACTTTGCTCTTTCTTACGAAAATCTTTACAAGAATATTTTTCCCGCATGCACAACTACCCAAACACGATTGACTTATTTTCTTTTGCTTCCTATTGCACCCGATACACTCTGAAAATTATGTAAAAATACTTGCTTTCATTCTAAACATTTTTTTGAATATATTTTTTATAAAAGGAAATCACATAAAATTTATAAACGTATTACATCTTTAAATAAACAAACAGCACACCAAATTTCAAATAATTACCTCGAATACTTTTTGAAATACAAAATTAAACGTAAAATCATTATTTTTCCATTCCGTGAGCCCCCTAAATATAAACATCAATTCAACTTATAATTACTTGAAGGAGCTAGATCCTTAAATTAAAGTTTTGAAAGAGTAGGAACTTCGCACAAGTATGCTTCATTTTCTAGAATCCCTTTCTAAAATCGCGCACGAAATATAGAGAAAAGCTTGCGAGTCACCGAATGCATATCACATGTCAATGGATTTTTTTGATGCGATAATTGTATTCCTCAACGAGGCGTTAACAGAGGCGAAATATAAGAAAGTTAGAACACTCCGCTCAGCCGTGGTGCATCTCAAGGATAGTTACCTTCAGATAGCTCGGCCAATAGTGCTTATAGGATTAATTGCAAGGCTCTGGTGTGTACGTGGTACAGACATCCACGAAAATTCATATTAGGAATTAAAAACACAATAACCACATAAAGAAACCTCCGAAATTGTTCCGGCTTATCAATCTGTATCAAACAATCAGCTTAAACTGAACATGTGTTAGACACCGGATACCGTCTTAATCTGGAAAACATAGATGAGCTGCGATGTAGCATCCGTCCTTATATAGAGCGCTTGTATGTGAAGGCAGCTGACATAACCAGGGCTGGCAGACATGAGGTTATTGAGGTAAACAGGACAGAAAACTCCATGATATGGCTAACGGTGATTCAAAGGAAAAAGGGCATATATTTATGTTAAATAATAATTTTATTATCATTTAACATTAAACACGTTTGTCACATTTTTAATCGTGCACGTGTGACCTATTGTCATCTGACGTTTAAACGAATTCTGGATGCGCCATTTATATCTCCCAATCGTTCCAGTGATTGTTTACGCGTCTTGACATCCCTATGATTCCAATATGGTTTTCACTGGTTTGGCCAATTAAAAGCGGTGCTGTTTAATTACGGTCGTTGTTCTGACTATCACCCTTGAACTTAAGAACCTTGTGTGTCGGAGGCTGAACATTATCGCAAAACTGTTTTCACCAATTGCGTTTCAATTACATTTTGATTGCAATGATTAATCTACCCGTCCCAAATTTCCCCGTTACATATGCAAGAGTTTAATTTTGAACCGCAGTCCTCCCCGAAATCTACATCACGTAATTAGACCGAAGCGAGTTTAAAATTTCACTTGATGTTCGGTAGGATACTATACGCAACGGAAGAAACTTATTTTCAGTTTAGGATCAGCTTAAATTAAACTGAAATACCTTGTGTGGAAAAGTCGAAATTTGTTTTCTCAAGAAATCTTCGTTCAATGTACCTAATCATCTCGCGAATAGCACGTTCTGAAAATGGTGAATAATTAGTCGCACTTTTTCCAAAGCTTTCAAAAAATGGTCTGCTTCAACTATGTTTTCTACCAAACATTTAAGCAGAAACGACATTAAAGGTGTTTGTTAGACACATTAAAGCTATATCACATGAGAGAGCTTGTTACTAAACTAAGAACCATATGTATTTATCTGGCTTGATACTTTTCTGTGGAACTATGAGACGTCAGTTATCCAAATGATCTGATACACTGTTTTCGTGTTATAATTTTGAAATTTTTTCCATCCGAGCAATCACGTAGATCTCAACTTGAACACTCTCGCGCTGCTTCCAAGCAACTCGGTTTAGTTCAATTCATCAGATAAAATTGAACGACACGCAAATGCACAAATAATGAATGAAGAACGAGAAATTTGCATTCGCATGCATTTGCATCACATAGAGATCAGGACCTGTTTGTACGCATCACACAGGGACAGTAGGAGCAATATCTGCATGCCATGAAACAGTGGAGAGAATCTGTCACCGCTGGAAAATCTTGGAAGGGCTCACATATTTAGTCATATGTTCTACACACATTTAGAATCGGTTCAAACTATAAACTTGAAAACATTCTGCATTTGCACGCTTTTCAATCACACTCACCCCACGAACGATTGCGAACCTATGAGAACGTCTGTGTAGTGCGATTCCAAAAACTTGGTGCACATGATACACGAATCTACAATCTTGATATCTCTTCACTCAAGCATACAATAAACACTACATTTGGAGCTAGAAATTTCAAAGAAAGCAGACTTAGAAAATGATGAAAAAGGTTAAAAATACTCGTGCTACGTAACGTAGTTCATATTTAGCGAGTCATTCAAACTTATTGAATCTACAAATTGTCTGGTAGGACAGAATTCAATATCGAAGTTTATTATCCTTTCAAATGACACATACTGATTTGAAGATTAAACAAACTTTGTGCATTATTCTATAAGTGATCCTAATTCACGTATTGAAAATATCTCTAGTCTCCTTGAGGTCATTGTGGGCGCTTTATAACAAATGCAACTACCAGAAAAGCCCGGTGTTGCTACTGATTTTCTACAGATACAGAAAAAAAAATAATCAAACGTTTAACATTGACTCAAAAAATTTCTAAAGCAAGTCTACAGCAATTGCTGTTACCTCGAAAGGGGTTGAAATATGTGCCAGATATTGGTTATCAACGATTATGGGGAATAAGTAATTTTCAGATCGAAGAATTGATAGAAGGTGCAATAAATGTTTATCCAATAATCATAGAGAGCGCGCTTAGCGTAATAAAGCTAGAAAATTCAACGTGTATCGCGGAAGATTACTTTTAAGCTGCTTTCTTATTTTAAGGTCAAATCTAAAATCGATTAGTGCCTTTGCTCTGATGAGAAAATGATGCATTCGTAGTATGCGGTGTAAGATCAATTCTGCTAGTACAATTTCATTTTTGATTTGTTCGTTTGACGTAGTACGGTAGGCGAATAGGAAAGTTAGCAGGATTGACTTTCTGTGTCAACAAATAGGCTTTTAAAGGTTTCGCTTTAGGGTATCTAAAAAACTCGGTAATGGTTGGTATGGGATGGGGATGTGAGCACGACAATACGTTGGTCTTTGATAAGCTCCTTGAACACTTGGCCAGGAATAACATTTTTATTCTTCATGTGGATATCGTGGTTCTTTTTAAGAACCATGTATAACAGTCTCATAGAAATATACCTTTTGTTTACCACTATAGCACTGTTTCAAAACTCACTGAACCTGATCTTCCTGTCTCTACCTCATAACAGCAAACAGCCAGGAACCAGTAGTGGTGTGTAAGGGATGAGATGTGGACACCACAGTATATTGATCAATTCAGCTTCACACATTTTTGATTCTAACAAATATCTTTCATCACCCTGAAACATTAAATGACACTACGAATCTGCTGATTTTTTCAATACCTCAATTTATTTATTTATTGTCTTCATGCGAATATCCTATTGTGTTGAATAGCTATAAGATTTTTCACCATAAATTCTCGAATTACAAATTTTGAAATTTGAATCATAAAATCGATCCCGCCTTTGCCGAACCTAAACTGACACGTTATCTGAGGCTAAACGTCATGTATCACTTATAGAATATAGTGAGAAAAATATTTATTTGGACATTAGAACCACGTTAATTCAGCAAGTACTATAACCGTGGTGTTATGGTAACTGCGTCGGATAAATTATCCTGAGGATTTATTTGATTTACCTTCGGTAATGAAACATTTTGCTTCCTTGAAAAATTGTCATCATAAGACAGGAGAAGTTTAAATGCACCAGCTACCGAAATTTATTAAAATTTAATATTTATTAATAATATCTGCATCGGTTTAATCTCATACTTTTAAAACTACTGATGTGACTAATCAGCCGAATCCAAAATCTTAATTAAAATTTCTGTTGTATAAATGTAGATAAACAAATTTCAATAATACTAATAATGGTCATATTGTTGTTAATTAAATTTATATCAAATTATTTTCTTCGATAAAGCAAAGCTTGCAACTACTAATTAAATGTTCATACACAAAATACCCAATAATAATACAAAAATTCATTGTAGAAAACTTATATATTGTACGTTAGCTAAGGAAAATACAATATTTGCAAATAAATAAATACTCGTTACACTACTTGAAACATGAACATGTAGTTTGTGGTGACTATTCGAATTACAATCAATAATATTCAACCAATAATAATTAATAATACTGTTATTCAAAAATTCTCTTTGGTAAGCTCACATCAATTAATTAATTACAATACTCTCTTTGTCCACGCACGGTTGTGGTTGTACTGGAGTCAAAAGCTACTGAAAAGCTGATTAGCTCTTGTTAGCTTATGTCTGACATTCAACTTTGGACCAAGAGTTGCCTTCGATGTCAACTGAGCAAAGTCCAACGTCACACCACCAGTTCCCCTGGTGTATTACTACCTGTTACGGAGCGCTTTCAGCACATATAAGTTGGATCTCGTTGGTCCATTGGCAGGCTCTAACGGTTGCTTTTATATTTTAACGTGTGTCGACCGTTTTACCCGTTGGCCATTGGCTGTATCCATACCGGATATCAGTGCAGAAACGGTTGTGAAAGCTTTCGTTCAACATTGGATCAGCAACTTTGGTGTACCGAACACTTTTACCACCGACAGTAATTACAGTCAACCCTCATTCGGGAATTGAATGGAATACTCGGTACAAAGCACATACAGACTACAGCCTACCACCCTTTTTCAAATTGCTTAGTCGAAAGATTTCACCGGCAAATTAAAGCCGCAATATTGAGTCACGGGAATTCAGAACGTTGGTCCGAGTCACTACCCTTGGTTCTTCTTCGTATTCGTACCACCGTGAAAGAAGATCTTAGTTGCTCAGCTGCAGAGATGGTGTACGGTAGTTCACTAAACCAACCTGACGAATTCCTGACATCTTCTGATTCACCTTTAGATCTTACAGCTCCACAATATGTCAGTCGCCTTCGCAGCATCATTAAATCATTACGGGCTATTCTAATTTGCCAACACACTCAGCCGTTCTACATCCCAAATGACTTGTTTACCTGCGACTTTGTGTTTGTGCGCCCTGATCATGTAGGTAGACCACTTCAACCTCCGTACACTGGTCCTTACAAGGTGCTCCGCAGGCATCCCAAGTATTCCGTTATTGACCGGAAGGGATCAAAAGAACCCGTCATGATCGATCGTCCGAAAGTCGCTTACGTAGAATCGACATCGGAAGCGAAAGCAAATACCAGAGAAGTTACTCCACATAGGTCTACTGCAGACCAACAAGTTTCTTCATCAACTTCCCCAGAAACCAACCTTACTCCAGATCCCTTGATAAACCACCATTACTTTCGTGCGTGTTCGGAACACGTCGAGCTCATAAAAATTGTAGTGGATAACGAAAAATGGTTTCCGAAGCTGCGTATATTCAATTTATATCCACATACAATGTTGACTTCGGTACAAACATAGAAGAACGAAAACCGTGTGTGAACGAAGAGTGTATTGTAATTACTTAATAAATGTGAGCTTAACAACGAGAATTTTTGAATAACAGTATTATCGATTACAATTGATCGAATATTATTGATTGTTATTTAAACAATCACCACAAGTTTAAACAGCCAACATATATGATAAAATTTTACATTTTAATCAAAATAATAATTATTCGTGTAAAATATATGCATATTTTAAATATGGAGCAAGTTAGTGATTTGAAAGTTTAGTATTGATTTACATTAATCCGTAAACTGGTGAGTCCTGCGTAAATTAATGGAGTAATTAACGAATGAACGAACAACGATCGTCTAAAGATCTTGGCAAACGAACTTGGTGCTTCGTGCTGACATTGATATCTAAACTATGCCTGCCCGGCTGTGATACATTCCAAGCGCTGCCCTCATGTCCACAGATAGCAATCTACGAAATCAATTTTCATCGCGAAAATCTTTGGAGTCACCCGTCAATTTTTCATACCGTGAAATGTTGTTTGTTCGTGTGACTGGACATCGCCATCTGTTCTGAAGAAATTTTTATAGTTTTACGAATGTATGTATGTATGTATGTACGAATATATATAT